>JAQZBX010034010.1:0-25161 GCA_029593785.1 Cabassous unicinctus
CTAGAGTAGAAAGAGACTCTAACCAACCAAATAACTCCATCAAGATAAACAGATGCATAGACACCAACAAAAAACTACAAGCCATACCAAGAAACAGGAAGACACGGCCCAGTCTAACGAACAAACAGAAAAAGAGGAGATGCAGGACGTAACAGAAAAAGAGGAGATGCAGGACGTGGAACAACTAATCAGGAAGTCCAAACAAATACCATGAATCAAGTTAATGAAGTGAAAGAAGAAATAAAGAATATTGAGAAGACACTGGGGGAACATACTGAAGAAAGTGTAAACATACATAAGAAGATAACAGATATGATGATAATGAATGGCACAATGCAAGAAATTAAAAATACACTGGGGGGAGGTGGGTCAAGATGGCGGCAGAGTAAGGAGCTCCTGGAGTCAGCTTGTGCTACGGGGCAGTTAGCAATCACCCAGAGCTACCTAAAGCACCTGTTTGGGGGCCCAGGAGACCAGAAGAGCATCCTGCAACATCCTTGAAAGGATGGAAGGAGACTGCCCATCTGCAGAGAGGATTTGTGAGTAGAGCCCTCCATGCTGTGAAGGCCAGTGCCCGTGGTGCAAGCCGCCTTGGGAGCTATTCTGTGGCTGGAGTTGGAAGCTCCATTTCCCAAAAACGGGGGAGGAAGACACGGTATGGCACCGACCTCAGCTAATGATTAGTAAATTCAGCAGGCTAAAGTATAATCCCAAGAACAACTGAAGTTTGGTCCATGTCAGAAAGAAGCCAGTAGATGCCATTTTGACGCTGCCCCCAGCATGAGGGGAAGCGGGGTTGACTGAAAATCACAGTGCTGGTAGGAACCAGCTTCTTTCCACCCAGATCGTATTGCAGCTCTAACCTAAGCCCCAGCCCCGCCTCCAGTAGGGAGGAAGTTGGAGGGACCCGCACCAGCCTCTCAGGGAAAATACAGGCCACGCCATGGAGGCCGGTGCCCATCCTACTCTGGTGGCGCAAGCCACCTCAGGAGCTATTTCATGGCTGGAGTTGGAAGCTCCATTTCCCAAAAACAGGGGAGGAAGAGACAGTTGGCCACCGACTTCAGCTACTGATTGATGGACTCGGCCTGCTAAGGTAAAATTCTAGAAACAGCTAGGGTTTGAACCTGTCCAAGTTGGAAAGAGGCTGGTAATCACCATTTTGACTCCACCCCTGGCATGATGGGAAGCAGAGTGGACTGAAAATCACAGTGAAGGTAAGGATTGCAGCCCTAGCCTAGGTTCTAGCCCAGCCTTCAGCAGGGAGGAAGCTGGGGGGACCTGCATCAGGCTTTTCAGGCACCTGCAGGGACATTTGGCTGGCACAGACCAAGTAGTCGGACACCTGGGACTCCATCCCCACACCCCATAGGATAGGAGGAGGCTGGTGTTTCCTCCACCTCTCTGGGCACCTGCAGGAGCTTTCGGTCTGCACATACTTGACTGTTGGGTACATGTGGCTCCACCCCTACCCCCAATAAGACAAAAGAGGGACTGTGTTTGCCCAGTCTCTCTGGGTAACTGTAGATGCTTGTGGCCCACACAGACTGAATAGTCAGGCACTTTAGCTCCATCCCCACCCTCCAGTAGGCTAGGAGGGGAGCTGTGTTTCCTCAGGCTTTCCTGGTAATGGCAGGCACTTTTGGCCTGCACAGCCTGAATTAGTGGTTATCTGTGGACCCAATCCCACCCCCCAATAAGAAAGGAGGAGGCTGGTGTTTCCACAGCCTTTCCAGGACTTTAGGCCTACAGGGATCCACTCCCAACCCCCAATAGGATAGGAGGGGACTGGTGTTTCCTCAGCCTCTCCGGGCAACGGCAAGCACTTCCGGCCAGAACAGATGAAACTGTTGGTTCTTGGTGGTTCGGTTATGCCATCCACTAAAGCAGAAGGGACAGTATTCCCTCAGCCTCTCAGGGCAACTGCAGGCATATTCGGCCCACATAGATTAGATTGTTGAGCACTCTAGAGGGGTCATCCCCACCCACCCCCCGGGGGGGAGGGTGGTGCTACATCAGTCTACCTGGGCAACTGTGGTCATTTTTTTTTTTAAAGCATTTATTTTTTCTGTCAGTATAACATTTTGAAATATTATTTTTACATTAGAAACATTACGGGATTACAGATAATTCATGGAAAACTACAATGTTCACATATACTCTGCTATTGTTGATACTTTGTATTTGTGTGGTACTTTTTTAATATATATATTTTAAAAGATGCTTAGATTACATAAATGTTATACAAAAGTTACAGGGATTCCCATGTTCCCCACCTCCCACACCTCCCATAACATCCCACATAAACATGTTCCATTAGTGTGGCACATCACCTGCAATGGATATACACATCCTAGGGCTTTGCCACTAAGCATGGACCATAGTTCACATTGTAGACCACACTCTCTCCCACACAGTTCTGCATGTTATATGCTGATGTAAAATGGCCTATATCTGTCATTGTAATGTCATTCAGGATAATTCCCAAGTCCTGAAAAAGCCCCTGTATTACAACTGCTTTTCCCTCTCCCTGCCCCGAAAGCTTCCAGTAGCCACTGGCTCCAACTCACTCTTGTAATTTCTTCCATTGCTTGAATCACATTATGTCTACAACAGAATACCATTAAGTCCACTCTAGTCCATAGCTCTCCCCCGAATCCTGAGGAGTTTGGGATGGTGATGTCCACTCCACCTCCAAGTGAGAGGGGGCCTATATCCCATGGATATGATGGTTGGGATTATCCTGCCTGCAGCTGCAGGCCCTCTCCATTCCCTGGGATGGCCGTTGTCCATCATCGTCTCCTCACCAGGTGACTTGGATGAGTCCATTGAGCTGTAGAGTAGGAGTTGCAGCTCCACCAAGATTCCAGGCACAGCTAGCACATGGGCAGGCCAAAGCCTCCAGTCTCTAGATGTACACCTACAAACTCCAGCATCACATATAGGTTTGAATAGAAGGGACTGATGGACCATGTGCAGGGAGGACTTATTTGAGTCCAACTCTATCACTCTCAGGAGCACAGATTCCAAAGTAGAGCCCACTGATAGGGCTTCAATCTCTGGAGCTATCCCCACCCCCCCACCATGTAGGACCTGGGTGTCTCCAGAGCCCTCAGGAGCCCCTCATGAAAGTGGATATCAAAGGGTGATATCCACTTTGGTGTTCTATGAGATCCTACTGAGGTGTGTGTAAGCGTTACCTCTGGGATGACCTCCCAACTCTCTTTGAAGTCTGTTAGCCACATGAACTCATTTGTCTTTACCTTTTCCCCCTTTTATTCAAGGTCTTTTCCCAGTTGTATTGCCAGTTGGCACTCAGTATTAATCCCTCGTTGCCAGGGAGGCTCATCCCCGGGGGTCATGTCCCACGTTGGGGGGAAGGTAATGCATTCATATGCTGAGTTTGGCTTAGAGAGAGGCCACATTTGAGCAACAAGGAGGCTCTCAGGTGGCAACCCTTAGGCGCCCCATAACTGTAGGTTAAGTTTCAATTACAAGAGCAAAGACTCATAAGACTAGTCGTCAATAACAAGAACCCATCAGTGGATCATCCTCCTTTGCCAGACACTGCCCCTGCACTTGGGGGGGCTGTTGCTGCTCCCTTGGAGAATGTGGCAGAGCTCTCCGGGCTGGGAATTCAGTATTCTCTCATTTATTGAGTGATTGTCTACCCACTGTGACCATGCCACACCCCTTGATCATTTGAACATTTTTATATATTGTTCATGTATATTCAGGTGAACTTCTTCCCATGAAACTCCCATCCCAGACACCCCCCACCAATGATCCTCTACTGGCCCCATTGTAACCCTTCTGTGATCTAAACCTTCCTTGAAGATGAAGCCTATATAATAGCCAAATACAATAGTAGTGCTACATCAGTCTACCTGGGAAACTGTGGTCATTTTTGACCCACACAGCATAGATTGCTGCCCACAACTGCAGCTCCATCTCCACACCAGGTAGGGGAGGAAGAGTTGTGAAGCTCCATCAGTCTCTCCGGGCAACTACAGATGGGTCTTGTCCTTTACAACTTGGATTATTACACATGGCTGCAGCTCTGTTCTACCCCTGGCAGAGGAGAAAGGTGGGAGAAGCTTTATCAATTCCTGGGGAACCACAGGCAGCTTCACCTCCATAGCTTACAGAACCAACTACATCCTTGGCTCCTACTATACAACCAGGAAGGGAGAAAAGACAAGAAAGTCATAAGCTAAAAAGATAAACTGCACCCAGAAGAAACACATCTAGTAATCCATATGCCAAGTCACCAACAATAAATTACAATCCATACCAAGAAGCAGCAAGATACGGCCTAGCAGCAAGATAAGCTCCAGATGACATAAAGAAATTGAGACAACTAATCATAGATATTTAAACAAATCTTAATAAATTCATTGAGATAGCTAAAGAGATTAAGGATGCTAAGAAGACACTGGGAGAACACAAAGAAGAATTTGAAAGCATAGATAGAAAAATATCCGATCTTATGGGAATGAAAGGTGCAATAAATGAAATTTAAAATACACTAGAGGTATAGAACAGCAGATTTGAGGAGGCAGAAGAAAAGATCTGTGAGCTTGAAGACATGACCTCTGAAAGCGAACATACAAAAGAAAAGATAAAGAAAAAAATGGAAAAAATTGAACTGGGTCTCAGGGAAGTAAATGACAGGAAGAGACATGCAAACATATGTATCATGGGTGTCCCAGAAGGAGAAAAGAAGGGAAAGGGGGCAGAAGGAATATTTGAAGAAATGATGGTAGAAAATTTCCCTACTCTATTGAAGGACATAGATATCCATGTCCAAGAAGCACAACATAATCCCATCTGAATAAATCCAAATAGACCAACTCTGAGACACATACTAATCAGAATGCCAAGTGCCAAAGAAAAACAGAATTCTAAGAGCAGCAAGAGAAAAGTGATGCATCACATACAAGGGATGCCCAATAAGATTAAGTGCCAATTTCTCATCAGAAAGCATGGAGGCAAGAAAGCAGTGGTATGATATATTTAAGATACTGCAAGAGAAAAACTGCCAGCCAAGAATTTTATATCCAGCAAGATTGTCTTTCAAAAATGAGGGTGAGGGGAAGCGGGTGTGGCTCAATCAATAGAGCTCCCATTTACCATATGGGGGGCCCCGGGTTCGCTTCCCGGGGCCTCCTTGTGAGAGCAGGCCAGCCCGCACGGCGCGGTGGGCTGATGCAGCAAGACCTCACAGCAAGGGGGAGATAAGCAGACACAGAAAAAACGCACAGCAAATGGACACAGCAAACACAAGTAGCAAGGGGGGGATAAATAAATAAATAAATAAATCTTTAAAAAAAAAATGAGGGTGAGTTTAGAATATTCACATATAAACAGAAACTGAGAAAGTATATAACAAAGAGACTGGCTTTGCAAAGAAATACTAAAAGAACTGTTACAGCATGAAAAGAAAAGACAGAAGAGAGAGGCTTGGAAGAGAGTCTAGAAATGATGATTGTATTAGTAACAGTAACTAAAAGTGTCACAAGAGTGGTGAAAATAAAATGACCAATAAAAGCCAAAAACCAAAATGGGTGAAATAAGAACTGCTTTTACAGTAATTACATTAAATGATATGGATTAAACTCCCCAAACAAAAGACACAGACTGACGGAATGGATAAGAAAATATGAGCCATCTATATGCTGTCTGCAAGAGACTCACCTTACACCCAAGGATACCAATAGATTGAAAGTGAAAGGTTTGAGAAAGATATTCTACACATGCAATAATGAAAATAGAAAAAGCTAGCATAGCTACACTTATATCAGATGAAATAGACTTTAAAAGCAAAACTGTTATTAGAGACAAGGAAGGATATTACATATTAATAAAAGGGATGATCACCAGGAAGAAATAACAATCATAAATGTACATGCACCTAACCAGGATGCCCTAAGATACATGAACACTGGCAAAACTGAAGGGAGAAATAGATGTATCTACCATAATAGTTGGAGACTTCAATATACCATTCTCAGCATTGTATAGAACATCTGGGCAGAAGATCAATAAAGAAACAGAGAGCATGAATAATATGATAAATAGACTAAACATAATAGACATATACAAAACAGTGCACCCAAAAACAGCAGGATATACATTAATTTCAAGTGTGCATGGACTTTTCTCCAGGATAGACGATATGTTGGGTCACAAAACAGATCTCAATAAATTCAACAAGATCAAAATCATACAAAGCACTTTCTCTTATCATAATGGAATAAAGTTGGAAATCAACAAGAGGCAGAAAAGAAAAAATTCACATCTATATGGAGATTAAACAGCATACATTTAAATAATCAGTGGGTCAAAGAAATGTGAGAGAAATCAATAAATATCTCAAGACGAATGACAATGAGAACACAATATATCAAAACCTATGGGATACAGTGAAGGCAGTGCTGAGAGGGAAATTTAAAGTCCTCAATCCTTACATTAAAAAAGAAGAAAAAGCTAAAATCAATGACCTAACTACACAGCTGGAGAAACTAGAAAAAGAAGAGCAACCTAATCCCAAAGCAAGTAGAAGGAATGAAATATCAAAGATCAGAGCATAAATAAATGAAATTGAAAACAAACAAACAAACAACAACAACAAAAAAAAAAAACAACCAGTAGAGAGAATTAAAAAACCAAAAGTTAGTTCTTTGAGAAGATTAACAAAATCAACAAACCCTTAGCTAGACTGACAAAGAAAAAAAGAGAAGATGCAAAAAAATGAAATAAAAAATGAAAACAGGAACATTATTACTGACTCCACTGAAATAAAAGAGAGCATAAGAAGATACTATGAACAACTGTATGCCAAGAAACTAGACAATGTGGACAATGTGGAAAAATTCCTAGAAATGTACAAACAACCTACACTGACCCTAGAAGAAATAGAAGACCTCAACAAACCAATCATAAGTAAAGAGATTAAAACAGTCATCAAACAGCTCCCCAAAATGAAAAGCCCTGGACCAGACGGTTTCACAGGTGAGTTCTACAAAGCATTCAAAGAAGATTTAATGCCAATCTTACTCAAACTCTTCCAAAAAATTGAACAAGAAGGAACACTACCAAACTCATTCTATGATGCCAATATCATTCTAATACCAAAGTCAGATAAAGATATTATGAAAAAAGAAAATTACAGATCCATTTCTCTTGTGAATACGGATGCAAAAATCCTCAATAAAATACTTGCTAATCGAATCCAACAACACATTAAAAGAATTATTCATCATGATCAAGTGGGTTTTAGACCAGACATGCATGAATGGTTGAACACAAGAAAATTAATCAGCACAATATACCACATTAATAAATCAAAGAAAAAAAATCACATGATCTTATCGATTGACGCAGAAAAGTCATTTGACAAAATATGGCATTCTTTCTTGATAAAAATACCAAAAAAGATAGGAATTGAAGGAAACTTTTCTCAACATGATAAAGGCCATATATGAAAAACTCACAGCTAACATTGTACTCAATGGTGAAAGACTGAAAGCTTTCCCACTGAGATCAGGAACAAGAAAAGAATGCCCAGTCACCACTGTTGTTCAATACAGTGCTAGAGGTTCTAGCTACAGCAATCAGGCAAGAAAAAGACATAAAAGCATCCAAATTGAAAAGGAAGAAGTAAAACTTTCACTATTCACAGATGATATGATCCTATATCTAGAAAGTCCTGAAAAATCTACAACAAAGCTGCTCGAGCTAATAAACTATTTCAGTAAAGTGTCAGGATGCAAGATCAATAAGCAAAAATCAGTGGTTTCTCTATACAATTGTAATGCGCAATCTGCAGAGGAAATCAGGGGAAAAAATTCCATTTACAATAGCAACTAAAAGAATCAAATATTTAGGAATAAACTTAACCAAGGATGTAAAGCACTTGTATTCAGAAAACTACAATACATTGCTAAAAGAAATTTAAAAATATGCTTATAGCAGCATTATTCACAATTGCCAAAAGATGGAAACAAACCAAGTGTCCATCAACCAATGAATGGATAAACAAAATGTGGCATATACATATGATGGAATACTATGCTGCAGTAAGAAGAAATGAAATTTGGACACAAATGATAAAATGGATGAATCTTGAAGACATTATGCCAAGTGAAGTAAGCCAGGCACAAAAGGACAAATATTGCATGGTTTCATTAATATGAACTAAATACGAAGAATAAACACATGGAGTTAAAACCTAGAGTATAGGTTATTAGGAGATAAGAGGAGGGTTAAGAAGAACTACTCGTGCTTAATGTATGCAGACATTTTAATTAACTTGACTGTGAAAGTGTGGAAATGGGTAGAGTTGATGGTAACACATTATATTGAGTAGCAGCTGGTTTATAAATGGGATTGTAGCTGAAAAGGATAATCTGGGGAAGTAAATGTCAATTGAAAGAAAGCTGGAGAATAATCTAGAGACTGAATAACACAGTGAATCCAGAGGTGGATGATAATTGTGATTGATGGTACAGATGTAAGAGTGTCTTTCTGTGAGCTAGAGCGGACATATGTCACTATTATAGTGTGATGGGGATGTGGAGAAGCATGGGAAAAATACAATTGGTGTGATCTGTGGACTGTGGTTAATGACAATATTGTAATATTCTTGCATCAAAGCCAAAGATGTACTGTTTTGATAATTGGGGGTATGGAAAAAGTGTGCCAAAAAATACACTATGGACTATGGTTGGCAGTAATAGTCTGATGATATAATCTCATAATCATAACAAATATTCCACCACAGTGTGGTGTGTTGGTGAACGGGTGTTGTTTGGGAAGTCTACATATATGCATGATTGTTTTGTAAGTTCACGACCTCTGTTATAAAAATATATTCTAAAAAATAGGGTGGGTTGGGGGAAAGTACACCAAATGTAAGATATGGACTTTACTTAGTAGTAATATGTTGACAATACTCTTGCATAGTTTGTAACAAATGTATCACAACAATGCAAGGTGTTGGTGGAGGGATGATATATGGGACCCCTGTATGATGTTATGCATGTTTATTTTCTAAGTTCACAACTTTTACTATACACTTATTGTTTATGTATGTTCATGTATGAATGATATACTTCAATAAAATACATTAAATTTTTAAAAAGTAAAAATAATACACTGGAAGCACATAACAGCAGAGTTGAACAGGCAGAGGAAAGAATTAGTGACGTTAAAGACAGTACATCTGAAATCAGACAGATAGTAGAACAGATAGATAAAAAGATAGAAAAAATCCAGAAGGGACTTAGTGATTTTAATGACAATATGAAATGCACAAATATATGCATTATAGGCATCCCAGAGGAAGAAGAGAAGGGAAAGGGGGTAGAATGAGTACTGGATGAAATAATGGCTGAAAATTTCCAAACTCCTTTGAGGGACATGGATGTACCTGTCCAGGAAGTGCAGCACACCCCAAACAGTATAAATCCTAACAGGCCTACTCCAAAACACATACTTATCAAATTGTCCAATGCTCAAGACAAAGAGAGAATATTGAAAGCAGCAAGAGAAAAGAGATCCATAACATACAAGGGACGCTCAATAAAATTAATTGCTGATTTCTCATCTGAAACCATGGAGGCAAGAAGGCAGTGGTATGACATAGTTAAGGTGCTAAAGAAAAATACTTCCAGCCAAGACTTCTCTATCCAGCAAAGCTGGCATTCAAAAATGAGAGTAAATTCAAAATAGTCACAGATAAACAGAAATTAAGAGAGTTTGTCAACAAGAAACCTGCCCTTCAAGAAATACTAGGGAGTTCTGCAGGTTGAAAGGAAAAAACAGGAGAGAGAGGGTTGGAGAAGAGTGTAGGAAAGAAGATTATTGGTAAAAATAACTAAAAAGATAAAAAGAGAAATAAAAACAACATATGACATACATAAACCTAAAGAAAATATGGCTAATGTTAGTAATTCCTTGAAAGTAATAACATTGAATGTTAACAGATTAAACTCTCCAATCAAGAGACACAGATTGGCAGAATGGGTAAAGAAATATGACCCATCTACATGCTGTCTACAAGAAACTCACCCTAGACCCAGGGATGCCAGGAGGTTGAAAGTGAATGGTTGGAAAGCAATTTTACATGCATACAATAACCAAAAAAAGGGCAGGAGTAGCTATACTAATATCAGACAAAATTGACTTTAAATGCAAAACTATTGTAAGAGACAAAGAAAGACACTATATATTAATAAAAGGGGTAATCTATCAAGAAGAAAGAACATTCGTAAACATTTATGCACCTAACCAGAGTGCCTCAAAATACTAAATGGAGAAATATATGCCTTTACAATTATAGTGGAGACTTTAATACACCATTATCACCATTAGACAGAACATCTCGAAAGAGGTTCAATAAAGAAACAGAGACCTTGAATAATACATTAGAGAATCTAGACCTAATAGACATATACAGAACATTACATCCAAATAGAGCAGGATATACATTCTTCTTGAGCGCACATGGATCATTCTCCAGTATAGATCACATGCTAGGCCACAGAACAACTCTCAAAGAATTCAGAGAGATTGAATTCATACAAATATTTTCTCTAACCACACTGGAGGGAAGCTGGAAATCAGTAAGAGGCAGACAACCAGATTAGGCACAAAGATATGGAAGTTAAATGACACGCTCTTGGACAATCAGTGGATCAAGGAGGAAATTGCAAAAGAAAACAGTAACTACTTGAAACGAATGAAAGTGACAACACAATGTTTCAACACCTATGGGATGCAGCAAAAGCATCACTGAGAGGGAATTTTATAGCCATAAATGCCTATATTAAAAAAGAAGAAGGAGCTAAAATCAAAGACTTAACCTGAAGAAATTAGAAAAAGAACAACAAACTAATCCCAAAGCATGTAGAAGGAATGAAATAAAAAAGATCAGAGCAGAAATAAATGAAATTGAGAACAACAATGACAACAACAACAACAACAAAAATAGTAGAGAGAATTAACAAAACCAAAATTTTATTCTTCTAGATTATTAACAAAATCAACAAACTCTTAGCTAGACTAACAAAGGAAAAAAGAGAGCAGATGCAAAAACATAAAATAAGAAACAAGGAAGGGGATATCATCACTGACCCCACAGAAATAAAGAGTATCATAAGAGGATACTTTGAAAATTTGTATGCCAATGAGATGAATAACTTAGATGAAATGGACCAATTCCTAGAAACACACAAGCAGCCTACATTGACAAAAGAAGAAATTGATGAACTCAACAGACCAATCACAAGTTACAAGATTGAATTTTTCATCAAAAATCTCCCAACTAAGAAGAGCCCAGGACCAGATGGCTTCATGGGTGACTTCTACCAAACATTATGGAAAGAACTAACAGCAATCCTGCTTAACTCTTTCAAAAAATAAAAGTGGAGGTAACATTGCCTAACTCATTCTATGATGACAACATCACCCTAATACCAAAGCCACACAAAGATGCCACAAGAAAGAAAAACTATAGATCAATCTCTCTAATGAACCTAGATGCTAAAATCCTCAACAAAATACTTTCTAATTGTATTCAACAACACATCAAATGAATTATACACCATGACCAAGTGGGTTTCATCCCTGGTATGCAAAGATGTTTCAACATAAGAAAATCAATCAATGTAATACACCACATTAACAGATTGAAAGAAAAAATCACATTATCATCTCTAGTGGCGCAGAAAAAGCATTCAACAAAATACGGCACCCTTTCCTGATTAAAACACACACACACACACACACTTCGTAAGATAGGAATAGAAGGAAACTTCCTCAACATGATAAAGGGTATATATGAAAATCCCACAGCTAACATCATATTCGATGGTGAAATGCTAAAAGCTTTCCTTCTAAGATCTGGAACAACACAAGGATGCCCATTGTCACCACTCTTATTTAACATTGTGTTAGAAGTACTTGCTTGAGCACTTAGGCAAGAAAAAGATATAAAAGTCATCTAAATTTGAGAGAAAGAAGTAAAAATTTCACTATTTGCAGATGACATGATCCTATGCATAGAAAGACCTGAGAAATCTACAACAAAGCTTCTAGAGCTTATAAATGAGTTCAGTAAAGTGGCAGGTTATAAAATCAATGCGCAAAAATCAGTAGCATTTCTGTACACCAATAATGAACAATCTGAGGAGAAAATCAGGAAAAAAATTCCATTTACAATAGTAAATAAAAGAATCAAATAGCTCGGAATAAACTTAACTAGAGATGTAAAGGATTTGTATGCAGAAAACTATACAACATTGTTAAAGGAAATCAAAGAAGACCTAACTAAATGGAAGAATATTCCCTGTTCATGGATAGGAAAATTAAACATCATTAAGATGTTTATCCTACCCAAACTGCTTTACAGATTTAATGCAATCCAAATAAAAATTACCACAGCATTTTTTACTGAATTTGAAAAGCTAACTATGAAATTTATTTGGAAGGGCAAGAGGCCGCGAATAGCCAAAGACATATGGAAAAAGAAAAATGAAATCAGAAGAATCACACTACCTGACTTTAAAACATACTACAAAGCTACAGTGGACAAAACTGTATGGTATTGGCACACAGATAGACATACTGACCAATGGAACAGAACTGAGAGTATCGATATAGATCCTTGCATATATGGTCAACTGATATTCAACAAGGTCACCAAGCCCACTTAACTGGGAGAGTATGGCCTCTTCAACAAATGGTGCTTGAAGAACTGGATATCCATATCCAAAAGAGTGAGAGAGGAACATCATCTCATGCCTTATACAAAAATTCAAGTTCTAAATATAAGAGCCAAGACCATAAACCTCCTGGAAGATAATGTAGGGAAGCAGCTACAAGATCTTGTAGTAGGAAATGGTTTCATAAACTTTACACTCAAAGAACGAGCAAGAAAATAAAAAAATAGATAAATGGGACCTCCTCAAAATTAAAAACTTTTGCACTTCAAAGGAGTTTGCCAAGAAAGTAAAAAGGTAGCCTACACAATGGGAGAAAATATTTGGTAACTACCTATCCAATAGGGGCCTAATATCCAGCGTATATAAAGAAATCTTACATCTCGAAAATAAAAAGACAAACAACCCATTTAAAAAATGGGCAAGTGATTTGAATAGACA
This sequence comes from Cabassous unicinctus, assembly GCA_029593785.1. Taxonomy (NCBI): domain Eukaryota; kingdom Metazoa; phylum Chordata; class Mammalia; order Cingulata; family Chlamyphoridae; genus Cabassous; species Cabassous unicinctus. Next base: position 13,167 of record JAQZBX010034010.1, read on the forward strand.
CTTCTCCAAAGAAGAAATACAAATGACTGAAAAGCACATGAAAAGATGCTCAACATCACTAGCTATTAGAGAAATGCAAATCTAAACTACAAGGAGGTATCATCTTACACCCATTAGACTGGCAGCTATTAAAAGAACAGAGGACTGCAAGTGTTGGAGAGGATGTGGAGGAAAGGGAACACTTATCCACTGCTGGTGGGAATGTAGAATGGTGCAGCCGTTGTGGAAGTTTGTCGGTTCCTCAGGAAGCTAACTATAGAACTGCCATATGATCCAGCAATCCCACTGCTGGGTGTATATCCCAAAGAATTGAAAGCAGGGACACAAACAGATATATGCACAACAATGTTCATAGCGGCTTTATTTACTATTGCCAAAAGTTGGAAGCAACCCAAATGTCCATCAACAGATGAATGGATAAGCAAATTGTGGTATATACATACAATGGAATATTACTCAGCTGTAAGAAGGAATGCAGTATTAACACACAGGATAACATGGATGAATCCTGAAGACCTCATGTTGAGTGAAAAAGCCAGGCACTGAAGGACAAATATTACATGACCTCACTGATAGGAATTAAGCAAATTGAACAGACTCACAGAGCTGGAGTCTGGAAGGTTTAGAGGAGATGAAAAGGGAGTAGAGGGTGGTGAGCCGATGCCCATATGGGCAGAACCTATGATAAGGTGAAAGGGTGTAGTTGTGCAGTGGATGGGCAAACAGTGGTGCAGCGATGCTATTGGTTTCGGCGGTGCTGGTCTAGGGGGGTGTATTAGTCAGCCAAAGGGGTGCTGATGCAAAATACCAGGAATCGGTTGGTCTTTATAAAGGGTATTTATTAGGGGTAGAAGCTTACAGTTACCGGGCCATAAAACTTAAATTCCTTCCCTCACCAAAGTCCATTGCCACGTCTTGGAGCAAGACAGCTGCCGACGTTCAGGCTTCTTGGGTTCCTCTCTTCCCGGGGCTGCTTTTCTCTCCGGGCTTAGCTCCTCTGTTTCCTCCACAAGGTCAGCTGTAGACCAGGAGGCTCTCTAGGCTTTGCTTCTCTTCACAAGGCCAGCTGTAGACTATCAGGCGACTGGCTTGTCTCTATCCTGGGGCCTTCTCTCCTTCCTCCCGGGGCTCCAGCTCAAGACTCCAACATCAGAACTGCTCTCTCTGTCTTTTGCCTTGCCTTTTATATTTGATTCCCCCACCCACCAAGGGGTGGGGCTCAACACCCTACTGATGTGGCCCAGTTAACGCCCTAATCATAACTTAATCATGCCCAGATTAATAGACCAGTTTACAAGCATGATCCAATATATATTTTTGGAATTCACAATTACTTCAAACTGCCAGACTGCAACAGAGGTGGTAGGAGCAGGTGAACTCTGGAGTTGCAGGTCTGTGGTTAAAACTACAACACTGGGAATATTCCTTTGGCAAATATGGCAGGGGAGGATTACTGGTGCAGGATGTTGGATGTGGGGGGTAGCATGCAGGACAGGATGCACCTGGGGCAGGCTTCTATGGAATATGTAAGCGTTCATCTTGTCATAGTGTGTTATATCAGTGGGTGGAGACCTACACAATAAACAAGAAAATATTAAACTCCCATCCTGGGGAGTCCTGCTATGTTCTCAAAGAGAGGAGCAAGAATCTCTTGAGAACATAGGCAGTGCCTAATAAAAGAAAACAGACAAATGTGTCAAGCCCTCAAGATTATTGCAAGTAACTATGAATCTTATTCTTCAAAAAGTGAAGCTTAGTGGTTACCATATGTCTCGAGGGGAGGTGGGGAAGGGGTAGACTAGATGGAACATAGGGCATTTTTAGGGCATTAGAATTGTTCTGCATGATTTTCAATTATGGGTATAGGCCATTTTAAATTTCATCAAAATTTATAGAAGTGTATGGTCCAAATGTAAATCATAATGTAAGCCATTGGCCATGGTTAGTAGTAATGCTTCAATATTTGTACATCAGCTGTAAAAACTGTATCATCTGCATGTAAAGTGTTATTAATAGGGGAGGGGGGAAAGGGGAGGGCACTGGGGATATGAGAATCCCCTATATTCTATATGTGACTTTTCTGTATCGTAAATCTTCTTTGAAGATAAAAAAAAAAGACACTGGGGGAATATACAGAAGAAAATGTCACTATATATACAAGAGAGCAGATCTTACAGTGATGAAATACAATGTCTAAAACAATTTTTTTATAATTTTTTAAAAATTGTTATTTTTTTTCAAAGATTTATCCATTTATTTATTTTTCCTTGCCCCCCCCCCCCGTTGTTCTGCTCCCTCTTCTCTTCAGGTGGCACCAGGAACCGACCCCAGGACCCCCTGGAGTGGAGAGAGTTTGCTCAATCTCTTGTGTCACCTCAGCTCCCCAGTCTGCCATGTCTCTTATTGTCTCTCTTCTATGTCTCTTTTTGTCACGTCATCTCACTGCGCCAGCACTCCATGTGGGCCACCTTTCCGCTTGGGCCAGCTCGCCATGCAGGCCAGCTTGCTTTTCACCAGGAGGTCCTGGGAACCGAACCCTGGACCTCCTACACGGCAGACGGGAGCCCCATCGCTTGAGCCACATCACTTCCCTATTTGTTATTTTTAAAACTATCATTATTATTTCATTTTCTTATTATTTTTATTTGGTTATTTTCTTGGCTTCATCTTTGGAGAGGTTTTGGATCACAGAAGGGTCACAGCTGTGGCAGGGGAGGATCATTGGTGCAGGGTGTTGGTGATGGGGGGATGCATGGGAGTGGGTTCATCTGGGGCATGCTTCTAGGGCATATGAATGTGTTTAGATTCTCATGGGACATTGTCACTGTGGGTGGAGATCCACAAAATAACTGAAAGTATGTCAAATTCCCATCCTGGGGAGTTCTGCTACATTCTGCTACAATGGGACAGCAAGAATCCCCCGAGTGCAGGGGCGGTGCCCAGTGAAGGAGGATGGACCATTGCACCAGGCCCTTGATATTGATCATTGTACTTATGAACCTTTTCTTTTGAAGTTGAAACTTAGCCCAGTATTGTATGTTGCCTAAGAGTTACCTCCTGAGGGCTTCCTTGTTGCTCAAATGTGGCCTCTCTCTAAGCCAAACTCAGCAGACAAATGCTCTACCTTCTCCCCAGTGTGCGACATGACTCCCAGGAATGAGCATCCCTGGCACCTAGGGAATATTACCTAGCATCAACTAGCAATGCATCTGGAAAAAGACCTTGACCATAAGGGGGAAATGGTAAATACTTTTATGGCTAAGAGATTTCAAAGTAAGTCGGGGAGGGTCATTCCAGAGATTATGCTTATGCATGTCTCAGCAGGATCTCATTGACTGCCACAGTAAAGAGTGCCACAAATAGTGGAGCTCCTGAGGGCTCTAGAGATATCCAGCCACTATAGGCAAGGCAGACAGCTCAGGAGTTTGGCACCCTGCCAGTGGGCCTTACCTTGGAATTTATGCTCTTCAGTGTGACAGAGTTGGACTCATTTGTGGTTTCCCTACACTTGGCTTTTCCATTCCTTCTATTTAAACCTATAGTTAGTAGTATACTTGATAGGTGTATGTCCAAGAGACTTAAATCTTTGGTCCATCCATGTGCCATTTGGGCCCTGAATCTTAGCAAAGTTGCAACACCTACTCTCCAGTTCATTGGACTCACCCAGGACAATTAACAGGGTGATGATGATGGACAATACCCATCCCAAGGAACAAAGAGAGTCTGCAACTGCAAGCAAGATAGTTTCATCCATCTACCCCATGGGATCTAAGCCCCCTCTCAATTAGAGGCAGAGTGGGCATCACCATCCCCAAATTCTCAAGATTGGGGAATGAACAATGGACTAAAGTAGACTTACTATTATTCTACTATAGACTTATTGTTATTCTAGCAATGGAAGAACTTTTATCACTGATGTGGAGGCAGTGGCCACTGGAGGTTCTGAGGAGAGGGAGAAGGAAGAACAGATGTAATAAGGGGGCATTTTCAGGACATTGGAATTGTCCTGCATGACATTGCAATGATGGATACAGGCCATTGTATATTTTGTCATAACTTACAAAATTGCGTGGGACAGACTGTAAACTATAATGCAAACTGTAATGCAAACTATAACCCACAGTTAGTGGCAATGCTTCAGTATGTTGCTCATCAGTTGTAACAAATGTACCACACTAATGAAGGATGTTGTTAGTGGGAAACGGACGGGGAGGAAGTGGGGCATATGGGAATCCCCTATATTTTTTATGTAACATTTATGTAATCTAAAGTTTCTTTAAAAAATAAATAAATAAATAAATAAATAAATAACAAACAAGCAAATCCAAGAAGACTTTCTAGGAAGTTCTACTTATATCCTAGCTGCTTAGGAGACCTCCTTCTAAGCCGGCCCTCTGGGCCTGGCGGCATGACAGACCACCTACCTCCAGGCACCAAGGCCTGGGTATCTCACTGAACTCCTCTTGCTTTGTGAATAGGCTCCTGGGTTGGACTATATCACACATGATTTAACATTGTCTTGGAGAAAAGGGGTTTATAACCTAATACAAATTCCAAGGGAAAGGACTGTGAGTTTTTGCTACTGAAGACCTCAGCATCCGAATCCTCTTCACCACTTGCTTCCCATTCCCCTTTTGCTATTGTCAATTGAAAAAGTCAAATAAAGGTATTTCCTAAGAACAACAGAACAGATGCTGTATGGGGTAATATGTTCAAGGGAAGTCCAGAGAAAGCATTTTGAAACAGAACACATCTAAACTCTTTCTTTTAGTTAAATGTAGCATATTCCCACATGAAGCGGAAATGTAACTCTTTCCCAGAGATTTTTCTTTCGACCATCAAATAGTTTACCAGGGTACAAGGAATATGGTCACCTAAAATATTTTCTTACAATTGAAACCCAAGGAAAAAATTGCTGAAGGTTTGAGAAATTTGTCACAATGTGTGGCTAGGCTGTGAATGAATTGTTGAATATATATTTGTAGATATTACATCACCATATAGCAACATCTCAAATGCAGGTTGGTCAGGCTTTCTGATTCTTGTTTTCCCTTTGAAACATACAGCTAGATCTTGACTATTGTTAAAAAGGTTTTGAGATGGTTTACAAAAGGATGCAGTACCAAAGGGTTAAATAATATCAAAACAATGAGAATACAGAAAGAGGAAGGAAGTAAATATGCTAATCGTTGAGGATGATATATTTGCTGTGACTGAATATCAAGTTTGACTCAGAGTTTCCTTGAGCCAAAAAGGGGAACAAGAAGTTACATTGCTCTGGTCATCAGAAAGGCTGAAAGGCACCAGTTCCCACCCACCCACTCAGCTCAGATTCTGAGACACTTGCCGTGTTGACTGTTTGGGACAGTAAGAATCATAATAACTGATTTATTTTTTCACCAGCGTTTTGTAACAAATGCAGAAGTGGATTTCACATAGGTGCTTCTGGTAAAAAAAAAAAAAACTTCAAGGAAGGTTCCAGTGTTACTACTTTGGGGAAAAGCTGGGTATTCACTCAAGTTAAACAGGTAGCTTCCAATGAGGCTTTTCATTTCACTAGAATATGCAAATGTTTGCCTGGTTGTTCACGGAGACCTATAAGGCCTGGCAGCACTGGTGTGCCACAGCACAGAGCTCGGGGAAAGCCTCTTTACATGACCTTCCTTAAGGCTGTTTCTTCTTCTGTCAACCTGGATTGTGATCTGAGTTGTGTAGCTGATGAGGGCCCTGTGATCTGCCCTTCCACCTGACTGACTGAAAGCTGAGAGGTACATGTGAGAGCCAGCAAGTGCAGGGGTGCGGTGACAATCTTTTGTAACAGTTCTGAAGATAAACCGTGTTCTTGCTCTACAGAGACCAGCGTTAGAGCACGTTACCACTGGGAAACACTCTCAGCTGTAGAGTCTCATATGCCAAGAGCATGTGTATAGGAGCCTGCATTAGCTGCAACTCTGAAACACGAGCACCGTCAACAACTCTACAAGTGTGGGTGCTGACCTGGTTTTCTCCAGAAAGGACACGAGAATTTTTATAGTCAGGTAGCTCATTCCACCCACAATCCCGTCAAATCTATATGTAGTGCCCTTTCTAAATATATGTTTCAGCTGGATCTCAATAGATTCTATCTTCAATTGAACTTGGCAAACCCACAGACTTGCTCAACACAGGGTTGCCACAAACCTTCAATTTGTAAAAAAAAAACAACACAGTATCTGTGAAGCACAATAAAGCAAAGTACAATAAAACGAAGTATGCCTTCAGGCACTGAACAAGTCTATCACACACCATTTTTCCAACAGCATGTGCTCACTTTATGTCTTTGTGACATATTTTGGTAATTCTTGAAATATTTTAAACCTTTTCACTATTATTATATCTGTTATAGTATAAGATGTTGGACTTAATTGAGAAATGTTTTCTGTCTTCTGACTGTTCCACCAACCAGCCCTTCCCGGTCTCTCTCCCTCTCCTCAGGCCTCCCTATTCACCGAGACACAACAATAATGAAATCAGGCCATTGAATAACCTTACAATGGCCTCTAAGTGTCAAGTGAAAGGAAGAGTCATATGTCTCTCACTTTAAATCAAAAGCTAGACATGATTAAGCTTAGTGAGGAAGGCATGTCGAAAGCCGAGATAGGATGAGAGCCAGGCCTCTCGTGCCAGTTAGCCTAGCTGTGAATGCAATGGAAGAGTTGTTGAAGGAAATCAAAAGTGCTACTCCAGTGAATACATGAATGATAAAGCAAAACTGCCTTATTGCTGATATGGAGAAAGTTTCAGTGGTCTGGAGAGAAGAGCAAACCAGCCACAGCGTTCCCTTAAGCCAAAGCCTAACCCAGAGCAAGGCCCTAACTCTCCTCAATTCTATGGAGGCTGAAAGGGGTAAGGAAGCTGCAGAAGAAAATTTTGAAGCTAGCAGAGGTTGATTTATGATGTTTTAGAAAACGGTTTCCATAACATAAAAGTACAATGTGAAGCTGCAAGAGCTGATGTAGAAGCTGCAAGTTATCCAGAAAAATCTAGCTAAGATATAACCAATGGAGGTGGATACACTGAAAAACAGATTTTCAATATAGATGAAATAGCCTTATAATGGAAGAAGATGCCATCTAGGACTTTCATAGCTAGAGAAGAGAGGTCAATGTCTGGTCCCAAAGCTTCAAAAGAGAGGCTGACTCTTGTTGGGGCTAATGCAGCTGGTGACTTTAAGCTGAAGCCAATGCTTATTTACCCATCTGAAAACCTTAAAGCCCTTAAGAATTATGCTAAATCTACTCTGCCTTTGCTCGATAAATGAACAACAAAGACTGGATACAGCACATCTGTTTATAACATGGCTTACTGAATATTTTAATCCTACTGTTGAGCCCTACTGATCAGGAAAAAAAGATTTCTTCCAAAATATGACTGCTCATTGACAATGCACCTGAACACCCAAGAGCTCTGATGGAGATGTACAAAAAGATTAATGTTTTCATGGCTGGTAACACAACATCCATTCTGCAGCCCATGGATCAAGGAGCAATTTTGACTTTCAATTCTTATTATTTAAGAAATACATTTCATAAGGCTATGGCTACCATAGATAGTGATACCTCTGATGGATCTGAGCAAAGTAAATCAAAAACTTTCTAGAGAGGATTCACCATTCTAGATGCCATTAAGAGCATTCATGATTCATGGGAAGAGGTCAAAATATGAACATTAACAAGAGTTTGCAAAGAGTTGATTCCAGCCCTCATGGATGACTTTGAGGGGTTCAAGACTTCAGTGGAGGAAGAAACTGTAAATGAGGTAGATGTAGCAAGAGAAATGGCATTAGAAGTGGAGCCTGAAGATGTGGCTGAATTGCTGTAATCTCATGATAAAACTTTAATGGATGAGGAGTTGCTTCTTCTAGATGAGCAAAGAAAGTGGTTTCATGGTATGGAAACTACCCCTGGTAAAGATGCTGTGAACATTGTCAAAATGACAACAAGGGATTTAGAATATTATATAAACTTAGTTAATAAAGCAGTGGCAGGGTTTGAGAGGATTGACTCAAACTTTAAAATAAATTATACTGTGGGTAAAATGCTATCAAACAGTATCGCATGCTACAGAGAAATCTTTTGTGAAAGGAAGAGTCAGTTGATGTGGCAAGCTTCACTGTTGTCTTATTTTAAGAAATTGTCACGGCCACCCCAACATTCAACAACCACTACCCTGCTCAGTCAGCAGCCATCAACATCGAGGTAAGACCCGCCACCAGCAAAAAGATTGCAACTCACTAAAAGCTCAGATGATGGTTAACATATTTTAGCAATAAAGCATTTTTTCATTAAGGTATGTACATGGGTTTTTTTTAGACATAATGCTATTGCACACTTAATAGACTACAGTATAGTGTAAACATAACTTTCACATGCACTGGTGTAGCAGTTTAGTATTATTTATGAATTCCAAAAATAGACATTGCATTATGTTTGTAAATTGGTCTGTTCCTCCAGGTATTTTAGATTGTATTGGATTCAGAAGTTTCACTGTCACTTGATTAAATTATGATTAAGGCTTTGATTGGGCCATGTCAGTGGAACATAAAGTCCCCACCTCCTTGGTAGGTGGGGACTCACAGAGAAAACAACATGGCAGAGGAGGAGTTTGGAGCTTTAATGCTGGAGCCCTGGGAAGTAAATACACAGAGAAACAGATATGTGAGGAAAGAAAGAAGGCTCCATTAGACATGGCAGAGGCCTGGGGAAGAGAGATGAGCCATTCACCTGATAGTTTACAGCTGGCCTTGTGGAGAGAGCAGAGCAGCTGAGCCCAGAGAGAAATGAGCCCCAGGAGAGAGACGAGACTTATCCCAGCCTACAGCTGATACTGGAAGAAGCTGGGACGACAGAGTCTTAAGAGGAAGAGGAAGCCTGAACCCTTGCAGACGTCAGCAGCCATCTTGCTCCCACATGTGGTAACACACTTTGGTGAGGGAAGTAACGTACACTTTATGGCCCAAATAAATACCCTTTATAAAAGCCAACAGTTTTCTGGTATTTTGCATCAACACCCCTCTGGCTGACTAATACTGGCAAACCAAAAATTCATGTCACTTGCTTTATTGCAATATTTGCTTTATTGCTGTTGTCTGAAACCAAACCCACAATTTCTCTGAGGTATGCCCATAACTAGAATACGCAAATTGATAGTCAGCAGGTAGAGTACAGGTTACCAGGAGTGGGGAATTAATGCATAATGGGTGCAGGGTTTCTGTTTCAGGTGCTGGAAATTTTTCAGTAATGGATGGTGGTGATGATAGTAGAATATTATGAATGTGATTATTGCTACTGAATTGTATGTTTGGGAGTGGTTGAGATGTGAAATTTTATGTTGTATATGTTTCCAAAATTAAAAAAGAGAGGGAGTGAAGACACAATGACAATTAAATGCAATGCCTGATCCTGGACTGGATCTAATAATGGAGGAAAAAATGTCCAGAAGGACATAATTGTGACAATTGAAAAAATTGTAATATAGAATGTATATTTTATGTCAATGTTAAATTTCTTAAACATCATCATTGTACTTAATATACTCACATAAGTGAATACCCCCTTTTTTTTCAGGAATTACACATGGAAATATTAAGTGGTAAAGGAGCATGATGTATGCAACCTACTCTTAAATGCTCAGAAAATAGGTTGAGAGATGATAGACAGACAAGAGAGAGAGAGAGAGAAAGAGAGAGAGAATGATATAACAAATACAGCAAAATGTTAAAAGTTGGTAAATCTGGTTTGATGGGTAGGGGGTTGTAGCAGTTTGGCATTGTTTATGAATTCCAAAAATAGATATTAGATTATGTTTGTAAACTGATCTGTTCCTCTGGGTGTGATTAGATTATGATTAGGGTTTTGATTGGGCCACATCAATAGGACAGTGAGTCCCTGCCCACTGGGTGGGCAGGGACTCACAGAGAAAACCAAGTGGCAGAGAAGAGAGTTGGAGTTCTGAGCTGGAACCTGGGAAGTAAGCACACAGAGGAGCAGAGCAGCTGAGCCCGGAGAGAAGCAAACCCCAGGAAGAGAGGAACCCAGGAAGCCCGAACTCTTGGCAGATGTCGGCAGCCATCTTGCTGCAATACATGGCAACAGACTTTGGTGAGGGAAGTAACTTATGCTTTATGGCCTGGTAACTGTAAGCTTCTACCCCAAATAAATACCTTTTATAAAAGCCAACAGATTTCTGGTATTTTGCATCAGCACCCCTTTGGCTGACTAATACAGGGGTATATTGGAGTTTTCAGTGTTATTTTTGTACTATGTTTGCAACTTTCATGTAAGTTTGAATTTATTTCAAAACAAATGTTTATTAAAAAGCCAACAAGGAACCAAACAACCCAAGCTTAAAAATAAGCAGAACATTTGGACACTTCACCAAAGAAGGCATACAAGTAGATAGTAAGCACATGAAAATATGCTTAACTTAATTAGTCTTTAGGGAAATGCAAATTAAGACTACAATGAGATGCCACTGCTCACCTTTTAGAATTGTTAAAATGTAAAGAGTAACCATACCAAGTGTTAGTGAAGATATGGAGCTATTGGACCTCTCATAAACTGCTGATGGGAATGTGAAATGGCATAACAAATTTAGAAAACAGTTAAGCATTTTCTTAAAAAGTTAAGAATATACCTATAATATGATCCAGCCATTCCACTCTTAGGCATTTACCAAAGGAAAATGAAAGCTTATGCCCATACAAAGACTTGTACATGAATCCTCATTAAAGCTTTATTTCATGTTATAACCAGTTACTAGGAACAGCTCAAATACCCATCAAGAGATGAATAAAGAAACTGTAGTATACTCACAAAATGAACTACTACTCAGCAAAAAAGCAATGAACTATTGATATAGGCTATGTATGCTACTACATGGATGAATCACAGTATAATTATGTTGCTAAAGTCAGACAGAAAAGAGTATATATCCTATGATTCTATTTCTATAAAATTCTAGAAAATGCAAATTCCTCTATGATGACAGAACAGATCAGTTGCTGCCCAGGGATGGTGGGCAGGAGGGTCCAGGAGGAAGGATTACAAGAGATACAGGAAAACTTTGGGGGTGATGGATTTGTTAGTTATTGTGATTGTGGAAATGATTTCATGGGTGTAAGCAAGTACCAAAACTTATGATGTTTATGCTTTAAATATTTGCAGTTTATTGAATACCATTTTTTTCTTCATTAAGGCTATTTAAAAATAGAAATAATAAAAAATATATTTTTAAAACCTACTGACAATACCAAATGCTGGTGAAGATGTGGAGTGACTGGAGCATGCATATGTTGCTGGTTGGTATGCAAGGGACAATCAGTATGGAAATTAGTTTGACAGTTACTTACAAAGCTAAACATACACTTTCCATATGACCCAGCATTTCCACCCCTAATTATTTACTCAAGTTAAAACCATCTACCCAAGTGAAAATTGTGTTCATACAAAAACTTATACTCCCCCCAACGTGGGACATGACTCCTGGGGATGAGCCTCCCTGGCAACGAGGGATTAATACCAAGTGCCAATGGGCAACACAATTGGAAAAAGACCTTGAATAAAAGGGGGAAAAGGTAAAGAAAAATGAGTTCACGTGGCTAAGAGACTTCAAAGAGAGTCGGGAGGTCATCCCAGAGGTAATGCTTACGCACACCTCAGTAGGATCTCATAGAACACCAAAGTGGATATCACCCCACACAGAGGGACTCCTGAGGGCTCTGGAAACCCCCAGGTCTGATAGTGACAGAGTTGGACTCAAATAAGTCCTCCCTGCACATGGTCCATCAGTCCCTTCTATTCAAACCTATATGTGATGCTGGAGTTGTTAGGTGTACTTCCAGAGACTGAAGCCTCTGACCTACCTATGTGTCAGCTGTGCCTGGAATCTCGGTGGAGCTGCAACTCCTACCCTACAGCTCAATGGACTCATCCAAGTGGCCTGGCAAGGAGACGAC
>JAQZBX010034011.1:0-25156 GCA_029593785.1 Cabassous unicinctus
TGTTGTGTAGTTTTCTGTATATAAGTCCTTGACATCCTTAGTTAAATTTATTCCTAGGTATTTGATTCTTTTCATTACTATTGTAAATGATATATTTTTAAATTTCCTCCTCAGATTGTTCTTTATTGGTGTACAGAAATGCTACTGATTTTTGAATATTGATCTTAAGGCCTGCAACATTAATGAACTCCTTTTTAAGATCTAGAATCTTTGTTGTAGATTTCTCAGGGCTTTCTATGTATAGGATCATGTCATCTGCAAATACTGAAATTTTTGCTTCTTCTTTTCCATTCTCGATGCCTTTTATATCCTTTTCTAGCCTTAGTGCTTGAGCAAGTAATTGTAAGACAATGTTATATAGGAGTGGTGATAGTGGGCATCCTTGTTTTGTCCCGATCTCAGAAGGAAGTCTTTTAAGATTTCACCATTGAAGATGATGTTAGCTTAGGGTTTTTCATATATACCCTTTATCATATTCAGAAAGTTTCCTTCTATTCCTATATATTTAGCAGTGTTTTTATGAGGAAAGAGTGCTGTATTTTGTCGAATGCTTTTTCTGCTTCTATAGAGATGATCATGTGATTTTTTTTCTTTCAATCTGTTTATGTGGTGTATTACATTGATTGATTTTCTAATATTGAACCATCCTTGCATACCTGGGGTGAAACTCACTTGGTCATGGTGTATAATCCTTTTGATATGTTGTTGAATATGATTAGTAAGTATTTTGTTGAGGATTTTAGCATGTAGGTTCATTAGAGAAATTGGTCTGTAATTTTCCTTTCTTGTGGTATCTTGGTTTGGTTTTGGTATTAGGGTAATGTTGGCGATGTAGAATGAGTTAGGCAATATTCCTTCTACTTCTATTTTTTGGAAGAGATTAAGCAGAATTGGTGTTAGCTCTTTCTGGAATGTTTGGAAGAATTCAGCTGTTAAGCCATCTGGTCCTGAGCTCTTCTTATTTGGGAGGTTTTTGATGATTGAGTCTATCTCTTTACTTGTAATTGGACTGTTGAGTTCATCAATTTCTTCTTTCATCAATGTAGGCTGTTTGTGAGTTTCTAGAAACTTGTCCATTTCCTCTAAATTATCATTCTTGTTGGCATATAATTTTTCAAAGTATCCTCTTATGATACTCTTTATTTCTGTGGGGTCAGTAGTGACATCCATTTGCTTATTCATTATTTTGTGTATTTGCATTTGTTCTCTCTTTTTCTTTGTTAGTCTGGCTAAGGGTTTGTCAATTTTATTGATATTCTAAAAGAACCAGCTTTTGGTTTTGTTTATTTTTTCCAGTGCTTTCTTATTCTCAATTTCATTTAATTCTGCTCTAATCTTTGTTATTTCCTTCTTTCTACTTTCTTTAGCTTTAGTTTGTTGTTGTTTTTCCAATTCCTCCAAGTGTGCAGTTAGGTCTTCAATTTTAGCTCTTTCTTCTTTTTTAATATATGTATTTATGGCTCTGAACTTCCCTCTCATGACAGCTTTCACTGCATCCCATAGGTTTTGATATGTTGTGTTGTCATTTTCATTAGTGTCAAGGTAGTTACTGATTTCTTTTGAGATTTCTTTCTTGACTCACTGTCTAAGAGTGTGTTGTTTAGCTTCCATATCCTTTTGCCTAACCTGTTTCTCTGGCCCTCAGTGATTTCCAATTCCATTCCCTTGTGGTCAGACATTATTTTGTATAATCTCATTCTTTCTGAATTCATTGAGAGTTGTTCTGTGGCTTAGCATGTGGTCTATCTTGGAGTATGATCCATGTGCATTTGAGAAGAATGTAAATCCTGCTCTTTTTTGGTGTAGTGTTCTGTATATGTCTATTAATTCCAGGTCCTCTAATGTATTGTTGAGATCATTTTTTTCTTTATTGTTTCTCTGTCTAGATGTTCTTTCTAATGATGATTAAGGTGTATTAAAATCCCCCACTATAATTGTAAAGGCATTTATTTCTCTACTTAGTTTTTCCAGGGTTTGCTTCATGTATTTTGAGGCACGCCGATCATGTGCATAAATGTTTATGATTGTTCCCTCTTCTTGTGAAATTACCCCCTTTACTAATATATAGTGTCCATCTTTGTCTTTTACAATAGTTTTGCATTTAAAGTCTATTTTTTCTGATATTAGAATAGCTACTCCTGCCCTTTTTTGGCTATTGTTAGCTTGCAAAATTGTTTTTCAGTCATTCACTTTCAGGCCCCTTGAATCCCTGGGTCGAAATTGGGTTTCTTGTAGATAGCATATAGATGGATCATATTTCCTTTTCCATTCTGCTAATCTGTGTCCCTTGACTCGTGAGTTTAATTCATTAACATTCAGTGTTATTACTCGCAATGAATTTCCTACTTCAGCCATATTTTCTTTGGGATGATGTATGTCATAATGTTGTTTTGTTTCTGGTTTTGTCTTTTAGTTGTTTTTAAACTCTCCTCCACCGTTCTCTCCCTTGGTTTTTTCTTTCAACTTTTAGAACTTTCTTTAGTATTTCTTGAAGTGCATGTTTCTTATTGGTATGCAGTCTTAATTTCTGTTTATCTATGAATATTTTGAACTCTCCATCATTTTTGAATGCCAATTTTGCTGGATAGAGAAATTGTGACTCTAAGTTTTTTTCTTTTAGTACTTTCACTATGTCATACCACTGTCTTCTTGCCTCGATGGTTTCAGATGAGAAATCAGCACTTAATCTTATTGTGCTTCCCTTGTTTGTGATGGTTCTCTTTTCTCTTGCTGCCTTGAGTATTTTCTCTTTGTCTTGAACATTGGACATTTTGACAATTATATGTCTTGGGTTTGGCCTGTAGGGATTTATTCCTTTTGGGGTGTGCTGTGCTTCTTGGATCTGCACATCCATCTCTCTCAAAAGGGTTGGGAAGTTTTCAGCCATTATTTCCTTCAACACTCCTTCTGTTCCCTTTCCCTTCTCTTCTCCTTCTGGGATGCCCATAATGCATATGTTTGTGAATTTTTTGTTATTGGTGAAATCCCTGAGTCCCTGCTGGATTTTTTCTATCTTTTTGTCTATCTGTTCTACTATGTGTGTGATTTCAGATGTATTGTCTTCCACATCACTAATTCTTTCTTCTGCCTGTTCAAATCTGCTGTTATGTGAAGGCAGCGTCTTTTTGATTTCCTGGATTGTGCCATTGATCACCATCATATCCATTATCTTTTTATGTATGTTTGCAATTTCTTCAGTATGTTATTCCAGTGTCTTCTTAATATCCTTATTCTCTTCCTTCACTTCATTAAATTGGTCCATTATATTTGTTTGGAAAGCTTTGATTCATTGTTCAATGTTCTGCATCTCTTCCCGGTTTTTAGTTAGTTCATTTGGCTATTCCATGTTCCTTGGTGTGGTTTGTAATTTTTTATTGTCCTCTGGTCATCATTTTATCTTCATGGGTTTAGTTGGTTGATTAGTTTTGCTTTCTGCTCTAGAGTTTTATTTAGCTGGTAGTTCTGTGTGTGTGTTAAGTTTTCTCTTTCACACTTTCTCTTCTTATTTTATTTCCTTGCCTATTTCTATGTTCCCTTGAAGGCAAAAGATTAGTGCCAGAGGAATCAAAAGATGTGAGAAAGGATGAAGGATAACTGTAATATTGATAAAAGTTAGAAGAGGGGCTGTATAAGACTCAGTGAGATGAATGTTTAACTAATGTAGGCAGTGTAGAATAGTAGGGAAAAAAAGTGAAGTACCTACCATGGACTGGGAAACCAAATAGAGGAATATATATATAATGATTTAGAAGTGTAGATTTATGAGGAGGGAGAGAAAGAGTAATGAAAGGGTTGAAAGAAAAAAATTAATATTAATGAAAAAAGAAGAAAACTGAATAGGTAGAATAGAAATTGACACCCTTAAGTTGTGGGCTAATGAAAAAACATGGTATGTAAGAACCACAACAGAAAGTATAAGGTAGAAAGATGAAGGAAAGAAAATAGAGAGCTTGCGATACAAAATAAATATAGACAGAGAATGGGAAATCACTGAGGAAGAAACACAGAAAAGAAGAGACAACCTAGCAACACCTAATTTAAAAAAAAGAGAGAGAGAAAGAAAGAAGAAGGGAGTGGAAAGAAGAAAGAAAAGCTAGAGACAACAAATAAACAGAAAAAAATGAAACAACCACACAAGCAAGTAGTCAAACAAATCTAAGGAAGAACAGCATTCCTTCTTGGGCCCTTGTGGGACCTCTCAGCCTGCTTGTATTTATCAAACAATTGCCCTGCAAGGTTCTATCTACAGGTTTTGAGGCAAATTTTAGCTATTAAACTAAATTTAAAAGAAAAATTCATTTTTTATTTTTTAAAGTGACTTTTTTTTTTTTGCCTAAATATGGGACCCAAATTATGTCCTCTTTTAGACCACCCCCTTCACTGATGGGACCCTAACTAGCCTTGAGGACACTAATCAAGCACTTCTCACATACTGGCCTCCCCAGGGGAGTTGAAACTCTAATGCTAGTAAGTGCAGAATGATAAAAATGACTGACTCTGCCTCCTTTGGAGGCAAGCCTGAGTATCACCCGGCTGTTGTGTAAAACAGGTTTCCTCAGTAGATTCACCTCTCCCTTCAGTCTAGTGCTGTTTCCAGCCAGCTTATCTGCTCCTCAAAGCTTTGAAGGGGTCGATGCAGTCAAATCAACAGAAAATAAACCCCTTTCCATCTTCTGTCAGAACCCTTCCACTCTCAGAAAATGCTCCCTCAAGTCTTGCGGTGGGGGGTTGTGGTGTTTTCCTGGGCAGCTCGGTAAGTCAACTTCCTCAGCAGATTCGCCACTCCCCTCAGCCTGGTCCTCCTTCAAGCCAGCTATTTTGTTCCCCAAAGCTGCAAGTGGATCCAGGCAGCAAAATCCACAGAAAGGAAATCCTTTTTGACCCTCTGCCAGAATCCTCACACCCTCCGAGAACGCTCACTCTCACCGGGTTGCGGGGGAAGTCATGGGTCAACGTTTGGGAGGGGGAGGGAGTGGAGTATTTGGGAATCCCCTATATTTTTGATGTAACATTTATGTAATCTAAAGCTCCTTTGAAAATAAAAAACTAAAAAATAAAAAAAAAATGTTATTTATGAAGCTACTTTAAATAAATTTCTAAAGATTGATCCACTCCTATTAAATTCTTTTAGAATCACAGTCTTTTTTTCTTTATAACTTCTTTTTATAATAATATAAGTGCTAATATTGGTTTGAGCATAATTTGTATAATTTTTTATTGGTCCTCCCAAAATTATATTGACATATATTTATGTAACTTAGATAACATTTCTTAAATTATATTAATTCCATATATGAAAAGGTAGAAGATGATCATTAAACCCAGCTTAAAGCTCTTTCAATTATAAGATGGGTCACTGGATTTAAGCCACATATAATGTGGCATGCATATTACTAATCAAAAAGCAAATATATTACTTGTAGCTGAAGTATGGAATACCTGCTTCAAGGCTATGGTCACATGCATTTTTAATGATTTGGGTATAATATTAATTTTCAGAGACAATAATTTGTCATTTCAGAAATAGGTAATTACATTTGATGATAAAAGTTCAATCATGTATCCTTCATTTATAACTAAAAATGAAACATTTAAAGGAAATTATTGTTATAAGTATTGCTTTATTTATTTAATTAGTCTGCTTTCAAGAGGAGTAAATTTTGGGCAGTGGACCTAACATTACACAGAGCTTTTAATCATGGAGCTGAGCCATGAAATCATACTTTCAGATTCCAAATTCAATTTAATTTATCTTTCACCATTGTGGACTCAGGTACATCATTGAAGTGATGGCAAGAAAAGTGTTGGCACTGATATTTTTCTTTTGAGTCCTAATCATATATAAAGAAAAATAGATTGGTTTCATCATATGTTTCAAGCTTTGTGTTTTATTTCTTTGAATCTATTTTTACCACAGTTACATAAATACATTTTTGTTATTTATAATATTATTTTTCACATTAATCATGGCATATCACTTACATCTATATATTTCCCTTCATTTCCCACCTGGAATATAAGGCCCAAGAGGACAAAGATCTATTCTTTGCTATACTGTGTCTGAATATCTGGTACATTGTTGATATTCAATAAAATATTTACTGAATAAATGAATAAAATAAGGTAGCATAATGAACAAAACACATCTAGTGTCTAAATAATCCACCAGTGAATCATCTCCCATCAATTTATAAACTCTGAATGATATATTTCATCTTTTCAAATTTGTATATCAATACTTGTAACTTTCTTTCCCAGCATCTATGAGTCATTTATAAATACGTAATACAGTAATCCATGAACTTAGATAAATTTTCAAAGTTTATCGTAAAGTACTACATTATCTAACAAAAATACAACACATTTTAAGATTAATATTTAAAGTATAAAAACTGCAATACCTTTCAATTTGAAAATTAAAATAAAACTGAAGACACAAACATGTTTTTTTTGTTCTAATAGAAAGTAAATATTTAACACTAGAATATTTATATATTGGAGAGCAATATGAATATTGATTAGTATTACAGGTAAGATAAAATGGCTCACAGATATATAATGCAAGTGTTATATTCCTGTATTATTAAATAGGTATCCAAAATAAAAAAATAATCAATCATGTCCAGATCCTAGAGGAAAATCAGTGAATTCAACCTAAAAGTCAGAAACATAAAACAATAAAACTAAAACAGTGAAATAAAAGCAATAAATTGAAAAACATTTATACAAAAGAAGGAGAGATAAGGAGATAACCTTTACTAAGGCAAAAAAATACTAAGAATATCCATGAAATGAAATAAAGAATGTGATAACAAGTATAGGGAACAAACATAATTAGCTAGAACATCAAACTACACTGTCATTTAAATCAGAAGAGATTGAAAATCTTTGGTCAGATTTTGGCTTCTGCCCTGACAATGTAAGAGTTACAAGAATTCCCCCGCAATCATAAACAACTTTAACACTGATCAAAATGCAGATGAAAACTGTTTTTAGGCATTGGAAACAAACATAACAGGTATGTTTAACATGAGATAATGGAAATATATGAGAATGGATGCATGTGTGCCCTACCTTTCTACACTGCTTGTTGGTTTTGGAAATACAGAGTATAAGAAGACTATAAAGGTCTTACATAGCTAATGAGACAGAGATGGAGAATAGTTGTAACACAAATAACATGGTATCAAAGGTGGTGTTCATTATCAGTACTGGGATTCTCTGATGTTCTTTAGATGACAGCTGAGATGTTTATGTGTAGATGGAGTTCAACAGGCCCAGCCAGGAGATGCTGTTTCAGGGATGAGCTTAGTACCTAAATGCCAAGGTAAGGAAGGGCTGGGACAAGCTGGATTCATGGCCCAGACAGTATTAGAAATATATTTGGTTAACTCAGGCATGAAGTTAACACAACAAAAAATACCACACATTAGAAGTAAGGACAAAACCCAGTAATAAATATATGCCTTAAGACTGAGGACTGAACAAAAAAAATTCCTTAAGAAAGAGCAATAGAAAGCCTGAGAGATTAAAAGACATTGCAAGTAATTTATTGCCTGCCAGAACAAAACTCAGTATCCCTCATTGAAAGAAAACATAGTCCAGACTCCCTACAATGTATCTTTCACAAAGTACAGTAGATCACAAATAATTACCAAAAAAGACAAATAAGAAAATGTGAATGATGATAATAAAAAAAGAAAATGTAACAGAAACAGATTTCATGATTAACCCAAATTTTTATTTAACAGCCAACAACATTAAAACAGCTTGAAATATAAGTTTAATGGCTTTAGGAAAAGATGATCTTAATGAGGAAATACATGAAAAATCAAATCAGGAAAGAATGCAGACTAAAATTTTAATGAACTAATTAGAAATTTTAGAAAGGAAAAGTAAGATACATGATATTGAAAAATTAGCCAGAGAGACTCAAGAGCAGAATGGAGGCTGTAGAATAGAGCAGCAGTAAACTTGAAACCAGAGCATGTTCTCTGCAGTAAACAATTCAATCCCCAATGGGTTTTATAATTGTTCTTATATTTAGATATTTTATCCATTTTGAGCTAACTTTTGTATGATGTGAGAGGTAGAGATCTACATTCATTCTTCTTCATTTAGAAAGCCAGTTTTCCTAAAGCCATTTGTTGAAGATTTTATTCTTTCCCCCTTGAGTGAACTTGGCACACTTTTCAAAAATTAACTGGCCATTGATATGTGGGTTTGTTTCAGAAAATTGAATTCCTTTCTATTGGTTTCACAGCCTGCCCACATGAAAGTATCGTGATGTTTTCAATACTGTAGCATGGTAATAAGTTCTAATATTGAAAGTGTTAGTGACCCAACATCCTACTTCTTTTTCAAGATATTTTTGGTGATGTGGGCCATTATCTTTCTTCAAATTTCTTCATTGGATTTTCCGTTTCTGCAAAGAGTGTTATTGGATATTTTATTGGGATTGCATTGGATTTATAAATCACTGATATTGTAAAAATATTTAGTCTTCCTATCCATGGGCATGGAATGACGTTCCATTTCTCTAGGTCTTCTTTGAATACTTTCTGCAATACTTTATAGTTTTCTGTGTGTAATTCCTTTTTTCATTACTAATGTAAAGAATCCTCTCTGTTTTTGTGTGTGTGTTGATGTTGTACCCTGACAATTTGCTGAATTAGAAGTAAAAGGCATGCAAATTGGAAAGGAAAAGTAAACCTTTATCTATTTGCAGATTATATGATATTATATATAGAAAATTCTGAACCAGTTACAACAAAGTATTGGATTGGCTTTTACCATGGGGCTTTATTAACTTTTAAGCTTATAATTCTGAGGCCATGAAAATGTCCAAAAGAAGGCTTCATCAAGCAATGCTTTTCTTCCTGAAGATTAGCTACCAGAAATCCCGGTCTCCTCTCTCACATGGCAAGGCCATTGGCAGCATCTGATTGTCTATCCCCTTTCCTCTGGGCCTCATTACTTTCAGCTTCTCCCTTCAGTGGCCTCTTCTGAGCTTCTGTGTTCCACTGATTTCAGCTTCTGGTTCCAGGGTTTTCTCTCTCAGCTACTGGGAGTTTCTCTCTGTTTTTGTGGCTATTTTCTCTCCACAGAATAAATTTATAAAGGAGTCCAGTAAGACAATTAAGACCTAACCTGGGTCATTCCTTACTGGAGTAGTTTAGTCAAATGACCTTCTATGAAATAAACTAATCAAAGGGTCTCATCTAAAATAGATTCACATCCACAGGAATGGACTATCTCTGACGACATTATCTTTTCTTGGGTGCACAAAAAACTCAAATTACCATATCTTCCATCCTCTCATGTTTTGTTGTAGGTATTACAAATTATATCTTTATATATTTTAGGACCTAAACTGTAGAATTGGCAATATCTTTAAGCATTTGCTCTTTAGAATCTGTAAAAATAAAAGAAGTTACATACAAAGAAAACCAAAATAAAATAATTCTTGGTTTTATAATTACCCATATGGTTACCTTTACCAGAAGTATTTATTAATTTATAATGCTTTGATTCACTGTCCAGGGTCTTTTCCATTCAGTCTGAAGAACTCCCTGTAGCACTAATCATAGGGCAGATCTTGTGGTTATGATCTCCCTCAGTTTTTTTATATGGGAATGCATGAATTTCTTCTTCATCTTTAATACAGCTTTGCAAGATATAAAATTCAAAGTTGAAATTGTTTTCTTTAGTACTTAAATATATCATCTCACAGCCTCTATGGATTTTTG
This sequence comes from Cabassous unicinctus, assembly GCA_029593785.1. Classification (NCBI taxonomy): domain Eukaryota; kingdom Metazoa; phylum Chordata; class Mammalia; order Cingulata; family Chlamyphoridae; genus Cabassous; species Cabassous unicinctus. The sequence continues at coordinate 9,750 of JAQZBX010034011.1, forward strand.
AGAAATTGGTATTTGAATTTAAAGATACTTTTACTTTCCCCTTGAAGCTTTTAGAACTCTCTCCTTGTCTTTGCATTATTCAATTTGACTATGTTTTGTCTTGAAGTGGTTCTCTTCAATTTTATACTGTTTGGTGTTTTTTGGGTTTCTTGGATGTGTATTCATTTCTTTCATTATATTTGAAGAGATTTCTGCCACTATTTCTTTGAAAGCTCCTCTTGTTACTGTCTCACTTTTTTATTCTGGCATTCCTGTTGTGAATGTATTGGTATTCTTGAAGGTGCCCCAAGGTCTCTTAGACTCTGTTCAGTTTTCTCATCTTTTTTCTTTCTACTCTGCAGCCATAATCATTTCATTTATTTTTAGTTGAGTGCACCCATTTTTTCTCTGTATATCCAAAATTTGATATTCTTCACTGATGATTTCTGAAGTTTTATTCTGTTCCTTTGGATGGATCATAATTTCTTGTGTCTTTGTCTTTAAAATAGTCTTGCACACTGTACATTTTAACATTTTATTTTTTAACTATGAGATTTAGTGCTGGAGCTGTTTGTTTCTTAAGTTTGTACCCAGCTAGATATGACAGATACATCATTGAGTGGCAGGAGCTAACAAAAACTAATAAAAAGCTACAACACAAATATCCTCATTTCATTGTCTTTGAAAATTGGCTTTGTGCTGGCTAGTGTTCTCCTTCAGAGATTAACACTGCTATCAAGAAGATCAAACTGAGACAAAATTGTGGGTTCATCTCCTTCTGTTCTGAGCCTGTGTCCTGTCCTAGGCTTATGGTTTGGATTTAGGAATCCCCCTGTTTATGGTAATTGGAATGCCTTCTGTATTTCTAGGATATAGAAATTCACTACTTTCATAGTTTTCTATTACATGCCTTAAAGCCAGGGATCCTTTGTCCCAGCTACTTAATCAAATGTTTCTTACACTACTTTAACTATCTGCAAGCTGTTTCTGCCTGCAGGATAAGTTATGGGAAGAGCAAGATAGAGATGAGGTTACTGGGGCAACTTTCAGTCTTCCACTGTTTAGACTGGAACAAATATACATACAGCTAAATATGCACATGGATGCTACTCTGCTCCCTCCAAGACAGAGCAAGGGACCCACAATGAGAGTGTAGGTTGGCTACATGCTGTGTCAGGAAGGGGTTCTGAGAGATGACAGTGTGTGCTACCAGTTTTAGGTTGTATTTTCTTGAATCAACAACACTCACCATGTTACAGCAATCCATTATCTGTCTTCTGTAGTTTTGAGGATGATGGTCTTGCCAGTTATTGCTAGTCTTTCCAAGATTCTATAGATGTACACAACTTTGGGTTGTTTTATGTGGCTGTCGTGTTTGCCCAGAAGTAGTCATAATAATATTAAGAGCACTAAATTAATGTAAGGATGTGAAATTTTCCCCTAGAGAAATCACTTGCAATATATTTGAATGAGGGATGGTTTAAAAAAATCCAAAAAAGAATAACACTGAATTTAAAATATTGTAATAACAAAAGAGAAGTCAGAAGAGAAGAATTATAACTTCAAAAATATATGACATAAATTGACAATAGCACATTAATAATTATTTTATTTTAGTGTATGTGAACTAAACATTCCATTTAAAATCACAATTAATGACTCTATTAAAAAGTAAGACCCAGCTATATGATTTGTATGTGATAAAAGAAAAAGTAGGCACAAATATATGCCTGTAAATATAAGCATAAATTTAATACCGTGAAAAGTAGTATTAGAAATTATATTTTGTATTTAAGAGATATGAAAAGTAGCATAAAAGAAACACAAAGACAATTTCTTTGAAAATCTTAAAAATTCTTTACAGATTGTCAAAAGAAATAAAACAAACTTTGACAGAATTAAATGGAGGAATAGAGTTTTAAAATGTAATAACATTAAATAATTAATAGGATTAAAGTTCTAATTTGTTAAAAATCTAAGATAAGGAAATACTGTTTCCTTTTCATTTCTTATCCCTGATCTGATGAAATAATTTTACTAATAGAGATGATATATTGAAATTCCATGAATAAATATATAGCTAAAACATTTATCATAAAATTATTTCTTCAACCTTTAATTATATTATTTGGAAGTACACTTAATGATTATAAAAAATTGAATTCAATGCAGGGAATAGAAAAACACTCATGATGATTGTGAAGGTTAGGCTAATGTGTCAATATGATCAGGTAATGGGGCCGAGTTGTTTGCTCAAGCAAGCCCTAGGCTAGTTGTAATACGAGGACATTTCATTGGCTTTAATCATCAGTGAATTGGTTGCATAGAAGGCTAGTTATATCTACAATCAATGGAGAAGATTGCTGTCAGCAATGAGCAACATCTCATCCAATAATTTGAAAGTCTTAAAAGGGGAAGTAATTTCAAAATTCAGGGAGAGAATTTCCATCTTTAATTCAGACAGTCAGCGTCTCCTGGAGAACTCATCATTGACCTTCATTGGAGCCTCTGGTTTGTGGTCTGCCCTATGCAATTTGGAGTTGTGAATCCCCACAGTCGTGTGAAACAATTTTATAAAACGTTATACTATTTACAAATTATCTCCTACTGGTTCTGTTTCCCTAGAGAACACTGACAAATACAAAGATTTTGTAAGTAACAACTATTGAGGTGCCTTTAACATAGAAAATATTCATTTCTCTCTTATTTGGATTATTCCCCTGTATCACATATAGTGAAATAACTTAATGCCGTCTTTTTAATTTCCAAATAAGCTTTTCTCAAAAAAAAGTTTTTGATCTTTTCATGAAGAGAAAATTCATCAAATATGTAATATTATTTTGTAATTCCATGATAAATATCAAAATTTCTATCCTGAAATACTCGGGTATAAACAGTTTTCCTTTTACAATTTCCATATAAATCTACATGAAATTTGATTTTGGTATCATCAATCAATGAAAGATTCGCAAGGAAACGTTTCTTGTGAGTCTTTCAAAATTTTAAAATATAAAGCTTCTGAGCATTAAATTAATTATAAAATCTTTATTCATCTCAGCACTGAGTTTTACTTTCTTCTCTTTTGCACCATTTAATGTAATAAAAGCCAAGAATAATAAAATAATAAAACAGGTTGTACAAATATTGTTGTGCTTTAATCCAACAAAATATTCTATGTGTAGTTGCATTAGGTGATATTGTCAAAACTGACTGGAGAATCTCCACCATGTTTACATGATCAAGCCTCAAATTTCCCCATTCATTGGCTGGTATACTCCTAGAAAGAAGTTAGTTATAGAGATGCAGCCAATGCAAATTCACAAAATTGTATTTAACCTAAAGGTGTGTTAGAAATATTTAATAATAAATATTAAGATGTGATGGAAAACACAGTTGGAAAAATTATGTGGAGACATAAGAATACATAAACTAAGCATATACACACAAAGGAAAATGATTGGAAAAAATCCATCTAAAGCTTAACAGAATTCAGGAATGATATCCATTTACTTTTTTGAATTTTGTTGTACCCTAATTTTTGTGTAATTAACCATATTTAAGCCCTATGATGGTCCAATCTGTTAAATATAAATTTGTTTCATTGTGAAAATTATGTTTTTCCATCCCTGGTGGCTACCCTTCTGGCCTTTCAGCCACAGATTAATTATATCTGTAGAAATACATTCTGCTTTAACTGGTCATTAAAAAAGTGAATCACAAAAGAATATCAAACAAATGAGTCCCAACTTCATGTAGCTTATAAAGAGGAGGCAACTTTTATTACAAGCCTAAAGTGGAGGTATTAGTGCTTGAACTTTTATCTTTGGAATAATGCCAAACAACTTTCCTTGGAATTGGTCACAGAGATGACCAAATGTTGCATTATCAGGAATCCTCAATATAAAAGGTGCAGTGGCATCATCAGGATGAAAGACAAGGGATAATCTGCTCTGCTTGTGTTCACAGTAGCTCCCTGTTATACACACTTGAGACAAAAATTTTCAGGTAAACTTTCTATTTGACCAGGACCTGAAAAAAATTTTAGGTTGATTTATTTTACCAAGGAAGATCTCAACTAAAATGCATGCACAAAAATTTAGGCAGTTTATCTTAAAGGAAACAAATATCATATTGCAGAATTTTCAGGCTTGTTAAGTGTTTTATATATTTAATTTGTGAGAAAAATTTGAGGTTGAAAAATTTCTAAACATTTAATCCTGGAAGAGGTTTCTCACCACTTCTGTGTTATGGTGAGTATTATTCTTAAATTTAGAGCATTTTAGAATATATCAGCATATGGGGATATTAGAAGAATATGCAGAAACAATACATATCATGTAATACCTACCTAAGTAACACCAAATTTGGATATGGAAATACACAATTTGTAGAATCAGAGTCATAAAGCAATGTACATATATTGAAGTTATAATTTTGGATGAAATTTAATTTTGAGTATTCACATAACGTATCTTCTGAAAGTTAATAGTAATATGTGGTCTATAATATTAATATAACAGTAAATTAGCCTATGGGTTTAAATTCTAATCCATCATTTTTATCAAATAATATTAAATACAGCAGAACAAACAGTATTTTAATATATCAGTATCTGATATATTAAAACTATCATTTTTTATATGACTAGCAATTTTCTATATTTTCTGAAATTAAATAAAAGTAGGAATACATTGTGATGAGTGTGATGTCTGACTCAACTAATATTGGCAGAATCACAAAGAAGAGCCAACAATTAATTGTTGTGAGTCTGGACAATTTGCTTAACACTGTGCCCTTTTTATCAACTAAAAAAATGTGTTCAGTGGTGAAGTCTATGGTTTAATATTTTAATTTTGTTGAATGTGTTAACAAAGATAATTATAAGAATTTCGAGGTCATTCTAATGATGAAACATATATGAATTTCTATTATATTATATCCAAATTTTGATTTATACATATTTTATATTGGGCAGTCAAACTAAGCTGTTTTTCAGCAATATTTTGTAAATTTATCTTTATTATGAATTTGCTGAATCACTAAATAATTTTTTAAAATTCCAGATCATTTGTGTAAACAAAAATGATTTTGAACTCATTCGTGTCAAGTAAAACCTTTATTTTGTCAACATATTTGAAAGATTGAACACTATAGGAAGTAGGAATAACACAAATATGCCTGAATTTATCTTTATGGGATTGACAGACTCTGAAAAGATTCAATGGCTTCTCTTTATACTGTTTCTCCTGATATACCTGATTACACTGCTGGGAAATGTGGTGATGATACTGATAATTCACCTGGATCTACAACTTCACACCCTCATGTACTTTTTCCTCAGTCACCTATCATTCCTTGACCTCAGTTACTCAATGGCCATCACACCTAAAACCTTAGATAATTTCCTAACTTCCAACAAGAATATTTTATTTATGGGCAGCCTCACCCAGATGTATTTTTTTTGTTTTTGTTTTCTTGGCTGTAACTGAATTTTTCCTTCTCTCATCAATGGCCTATGACCACTATGTAGCTATCTGCAATCCCATTTCCTACCCAGTTGTTATGTCCACAAGATTCTGCCAAGCCCTCATTACCTGGCCCTACATGATTGGTTTTACTGACTCATTGGTAATTGCTCTTTATATGAACAGTTTGCATTTCTGCAAATCCAAAGTAATTTCTCACTTTTTCTGAGACTTAACCGCAGTTTTAAACCTGTCTTGCACTGACACTCATGATGCCCAAATCCTGATATACACTTTATCTAATTTAAACATAATGGTGTCTCTTATCACAATCTCTGTGTCCTATATGTCCATTTTTCTACTCTTCTGAAAATTAATTCCTCTTCATGACAGTGAAAAGCCTTCTCCACTTGCGTCTCTCATCTCCTGGGGGTCACCATCTTTTACAGCACCATGATTTTTAATTATTTAAAACCAAACAGGTCCTCCTTGGGAAAAAATCAAGTGGCCTCTGTGTTTTATACTACGGTGGTCCCTATGCTGAATTCATTCATTTATAATCTTAGGAACAAAGAGGTGAAAAATGTTCTCACTAGAGTCATGCAGAAGAGAGAGGGCTCCAGGCAATTGAAATGACAGTGATGCTGAACATTTAAGTGTCTCTTACTTTCTTTCTTATTTGGGTATTTAATTTGTATCTCTTTAAATATACTAGCACCATTTAATTAGTTTGTTTTTCTGCTGAGCCATCCTCTGTTTCACCACACAGCAGCAAAATTACCCAGAATATGCTTTAGGCAATCTACATTTTAATTGAAACCCATGAAACATGTGCCAAGACTGTGGTTTGAATATACATGTATTTTAGGGCAACTAGTGTGCAAAACCATTGAGGTGTTTTCTTTCAACCTGCATCATAGAAATCCCCATGAAAATTTCAATTTCAGAGAAATTTGTAATGGAGAGCACATTCAGAAGTCATTCCATTTAATCTGTAGGTAAGAACTATAGCACAGTCATAGACCACTGCTTTGGAAAGAACAATAGAGCGTTTGGATTCTATATCTTCCAGCTTTGTAGCTGTATATCTCTTAGTTAATCACTGAATCTTTAAATATAGTTTTCTCATTTGTACAAGAGAAACAATCATACAAAATCTATAAATTACTATAAAGATTAAATTAGACTAGGGATGGGAATATTTTATGTACTACTAATAAATATAGGCCACTATTCAAAAGAATACTTAATTCTTGCAATATTTTGAATCTATTATAAATTTGTTGTGGAAATATTTACTGGTGATTTATAAATGATTTTGTTTAATCTTATGCACAATTAAATAATAACAAAAAAGTTAAAATAGCACTTCAACATTTGTTATTAAAGCAAAGGAAAATACTGTGATGCAATTAATTTATAGAAAAAAGTATATGTGAACATTGAGAAAATTTGAAAAATATTTTAAATATTAAATAAAATAGAAATATATTAATCATTTTTGATAAATTATTCATGTGATTGTAACATATGTGTATGTGTAAATTAAATATTTTTACAAAATTACTGTCATTTTCTATTTCTTTTTTGCAGTTCAAGTTCCACTAATCCCTAAAGTATTTGGAAATTACTTTGTCATTTAAATTTGTGGAATGACTGTTTTGTTGGTACATATGCAAAATCAATAATCTCATCTTGCAATGCTGTAAGACCAGACGTTTATAAATTCATGAGCTCAACTATCTGCACATACTAATAACTCCTTTGTGTCTACCTGCTAACAGCAGTTGAAAACACTCTCATTTTGTGATATGTTAACAAGCTTCAGTAGTATTTGTTTAATTTCAAAATGATTTTTAAAAACATTTCCTCCCTCTGATTTCTATAATTTCATTATAGTCTTTTAAAAGAAATAAATTATTCCATTAAATTCTCTGCTCATTTGTGTTAAATTTTTTGATGGAATAAAGTTTTAAAGTTAAAACTTTGGATAATGAATCTAAATTTTTGATCTGTCATTAATTTTACTAATATAGTTTGCAAAATTTCCTTTAAAAATTTCCTCTATATACTGGTATTTCAGTTTTAATTTTCTCTGTTACTCAAGGTTCACTTAAGAAATTATGTTTTCTTAATTTTACAAGTATTTGAATATTTCATTTAAACTTCTATTATGGATATTAATTATATTATTCACATTCAAGTAATTTGTATTCTTTTAATTTAAATTAAGGTTTTCTGGGGAAAATTATATTTGGTTATTTTCCTAAAAAAGTTTATTCCTGCTGCATATTATACATTTAGCAATTTAACAAGTGACACTCAGATGTTCAGAAATCTTTAGTGATATGAAAATATTACATGGCTAGAAAATGACACAGCTAGAATTTGAATCTTGCTTTGCTTGTCTGTCAAGCTCAACTTCCTTGAGAGGTACACACAACTCATTTGTTTTATTTAGAATATCCCTGTCACATCAAACATCAAACTTCCCACCTGGTGACCAGTACCTCCTCTTCTTCTAGTTTATCCACACAAGTACTCCCCATGCTTAGGTTTTCCTTCTTCAGTGTATTTTCTCCTCTTGGCAAACATTAGTTCTTCAAACAACTCCTCAAGGAACACTACTGGAACATTTGAAACTAAATCTATCCACCCTTTTAAAAATTATATTTGGTTATTTTCCTAAATGACTTTTCAATAATTAAAATTATGTAGAGTTTAGAAAATAAAAAAGAAGTGTAAACTCTGCACTCAAAAAATTACATTCAACCTCTGCTTTATGTTTTAAATGTTTAACAACTGTTCACCAATTCATTCCTGATCATTAATTTATTCAAATTATTAAAATGTGCTTTATTTTCTTCTATGTCCTGATTTTCTAGGGAAATTTTAACTTATAAAATATCCAAATAATTAATGATATTATGACTTATTTTTGTTCTGAAATCTGGTTTCTGAAGTCCATATTTACTGCATTCCTCTTTTTTTTGTTTGCAATTAGAGATGTCTTTGATAAGCATTTATTTTTAATAGTATATGTTTTTTACTAATCTCTCATCTTCCTTTATGCATTAGTTATACTGCTGCCTGGATGAGGATAGAACATATATTAGTAAGGTATAGGGTGTACTGATATAAGAAAGGTGTTCAGAAACAGAATGTTTCAACAAGGGAAAGTATAGTCCTTGGATGGAGCAATGAAGGCTTTCACTGACCACACATTGTGGGTGATTCTTTTCCATGGGGCAACCTTGGGACAAAGGTTTCTTCTGTGTTGTTGTTGTACCATCTCCCAAGATGTCCTCTCTTCATGTATTAAGAGATTTCACACAGCACTCTGACCACATCCTTTTCTTCTTCCTTCCCCTTCTCCTCTTCTCCTTCCCCTCTTCCTCATTCTCTTCTTTTTCTTCCTCTTCCCCTTCTTCATATATTACTTACACTAATAACTTGACTTTTTCTTCTTCTTCTAATATCTACAATATTGATCACCCAGGGTCAAAAATGACAAATTCTACATGTGTCAACCAATTGAATAATCTGTAAATACCAATGGAAACTAGATTTTTAATACTGTACTTCTTACATAGTTTCCTTTTTCTTTTTTCTGTCTTTGACATACTGAAAACTTTCACTACTTCATATGCCATTTTTGGAGGCCAGATAATATCTATTTGTAAAGCAGAGAGATCAGTCTGTTGTTTCATACTCCACACTAAAGTATTGGAAAACAGAGATTGTATAGCCAGAAAGTTTAGGTGTCAATCTTGGCATCACTTAAGAGCTCTGTGGAATTAAGCATATTCCTTAGAGTTGATGTCCTTCTGTTTCTTTAATGTGATTATGGGTGATAATAGAATTACCTATAAGAGTTTTTAGAGGATAAATGACTTAGTATATGTAGTACATTTATATAGTACAATTAAGGTAAAGCTGCATATAAATGCTAACAACTTCTGCTGTTACTCATTCAGTGACACCATTCATTCAAAAAAATATTTTCTGAATAAACTGTATGTTCCAGGGATTTTTATGCACTGGGAATACAACTGTGTGGACAAACACACTCAATAATTGTCTTTATGTAAATTATAGGTTCAGTGCAATAGTGGAACTGGATATCAATCAAATATTCACAACAATAAATAATAAATGAGGACTTTGCTCAATGATACAAAACTGAGGTTCCATAGGGTCAGGGAATTCTATGACTACATGATAGAGGGAAAAATAATAGAGTTGAGATTTGAATAGTGAGCAATTATTAACCTAAGAGTTAAATATACCATAATTCCATTTTGACCTTTAAGAGAGAAAAATGTAGTGGACTACTAGCTCTCATATTTGTATTCTACATTTAGGAACAAATGATGGGTGTATACAATAATGGAAATTCATTATAATTTGAATGTATATTGTCCAGATATTTTTAGTCATAAGCGAGTACATCCTAGCACCTTGTGCTCACTTCTTCTTTTCTAACAGAAATATTATTTTGAATAATTTGAAAGAAAAATAAAACTGACAAAAACATGCCAACTTGATTAAAACTTTACCTTAAGAATTTGAAGTCTTTATTTGAATGGCAGAAGTCCTTAAAAATAAACCTGGGATGTTGCACTTATTGTAATTATTGTAACTGTTGGATACTTAGAAATACTTTTGAAGTAGTTTTTTTTTCCTGTATGCCAGAAGAATATGGAAGATTATAATCATCTCAAAAGATTTTAATCAGGAGAGTAAATTTTAACATGTTGTAGCTTCAAGTAGCTAATTTCTTTATAAGAAACATGTTGTCTACATTACAGTAAGTGTTGTGTTTCTGAAAATGTATATGATGTTGTTTTTAGAAGAATTTTGGATATATATTTAAATCACACACTCTTATCATACACGTGATTGTTCCAGTAGAGACACATGATTCTCTTTGCATAACAATTTAGATACTGAGGTTCTGAAAATTATTGGATCATGTATCATACTCACACTTAAGAATTAGCCCTTTTATTACATTGATCAGAGGTGATTCAGGTGATGGCATCAGAAGACAAGCCTACATGCTGAAAAAAACATTGAAATTTAACTGACAGAAAAGTAAATTTTCACTCTTAATGTCTCTTCAAATAAAGAAATCTTGAACAAAAATATTTAAAGTAGAATAAAGAAAGCTGAAGCACGTGAGTTAGGTGATGTGAGATCACTTCTCTGGAATATGTTCACTTAGAGTAAATTTAATAATAGTGATAGATGCAAGGCCATTTCACAAAGATAGAAGATAAAGGCAGCACTAGGAACTGACAGAGGAAATAATATCATAAGAACCCCTGAAAGCAGGCTAGCTTTTGAAATCTTGCCCATCCATAAATATTAGCGAGTTTTAAGTTATTTGTCATGGTAGACATGGGGAGGAAAACATGGAATAAAAATATATGGTGCTGATTCAAACAGTGCAAAAGACATGCACAGAGAATGAATCTGAGGGTGTCAGTAAAAGTAAATAACTTTTTGAAAGTCCTTCATTAGAGATTCCAGAAGAAGAATTAACTTCAACATGGAAACTTAACTTAAAATATAAAATATGAGGTTATATAGAACCAAAATGACCTTTAATTCTAATAGTGAAAATAAAATTAAATAAAGACTAATAATATAAAGAAAATTTTAACACTGAATCATGAATATACATCAGTAATAGATATATTGCTGACACAAAATATCTACATTTATGTAATGTTTCATTGGGAGAGTTGATTTATGCTTTCTTAGAAAATATTCTGGAAAATATAAACAGTATGAACTAAAAACAAGACATTTTCTTCCCTAGTTACTGACTAAGCTATCAAATGATTCTGAACATTCATTTCCATTTTACTCAATTTTGAAAATGCACTTTGCTTATGAACCAATTTCCCCCAAACAAATTTTTCTTTACATTTTAATCATTCTTATTCATCAAATGGTAGTTGACAGGATTCAGTAAGGGAATCACAATAGTGTAAACTATAGACGCTATCAAATCCTCGTCTAAAATGTAGCTTGAATTTGGCCTCACATACATGAAAAGGATTGTCCCATGTTAAACTGACAATCCATTTTGGTTAGAACAACAAGTGGAAAAGATTTTCTGCCTCCTTTCAGCAGAATGCATCTTCAGAATGGCCAAAAGAATGAAAACATATCGTAATATTAATATAAGAGTTATCTCATTAAAGCTCAGAAAGGAGAAGAATAGAAGGTGATTGATATGAGTGTCAGAACAAGAAATAGTGAAAAGAGGAGGGATGTCATAAAATATACACCTAATTTCATTGGCTGCACAGATTGATAGAATAAAATTGGCCAACGTCTGCAAAGTAGCATTGAAAATGCAACAAACACAAGAAGAAATGATGAGTGACACATATTATCAGAGTGACACATTAACTGAAAGCAGAAGTGAGTTGTAGATTGTTACTTAACAGTCATAAGCCATTACAGCCAAGAGAAAGCATTCTGTAGTCCCCACAGTAGCAAAGAGACAAATCTGTCTCTTATATCCAAGAAATGAAATGGTTTTATTCACTGCCAGAAAACTGACCAATTTTCAGGGTTGACAACAGAAGAAAAGCAGGCATCCAAGATTGGCAACACCCTCATAAAACAGTATATTGGATTGTGGAGCCAGGAATCCCCAATAACCAATGCAACTAGTCCCAAATGTGTCCTATCAGAGTAAAAAGATAGGTTACTAGGAAGAGAAAAAACAGCAAGACTTTCAGTTCAATGTTGTTTATGAAGCCCCTTAAATTAAACATACTGTCTTCAATAACATTATTCAACTATATACTGCATGGCTTCTAATCTAATGGCAGCCTTGACATATTAATTTATATTATAGATCCTCAAGACAATATTTCATGAAAAAAGAGCGCACCCAGTTATATTCTCATGTTTGTTTCATGGAGAGGAAAATGATAACCTAGAGAACGATGAGGTAAACAATGACCAAAAATACGGGCCCAAATGGATGCATTTCTCTGCATAATATCATTTTACAAATATTGGTATGTATTGTGAAAAATTTGATTTTTACCCACAATAAAAAAAAAGAAAGAAATTGTTTCATACATTTTTAGCTAAATGTGTCATGTAAAAAAATCTTAGCATTTTATGTTGTTTGTTTTCAATTCAGTTTTATGTTAACAGTTTAACCATCTGTTTTCATATTACATCATATTAAAATTGACAAAGGTGAATGACTATTGCAATTTTATATCCAAAATTGTTATATTGGAAATTACACACTTGAGTACCATTCTTAGTTGCTTTAATGTACATGAAATGCCTTTATTTAATGATCATAATGATAAAATGGGGAAAACTACATTAACGTCACTAGATTTCACTAAATTTAAATGAGGAATAATGTGAAAATAATATGTTCAAATGTTTCCAGATTTTAACTTAATTACAATATACAGTGTTTCTAATTTATATGCACACTCTTCCTACAGTATCCTTGAGTAGATTTTCAAGGCATATCTCTATCAAGAAGAAATAATGGCCATTTCATTAATCTATTATAGTTGTTTGTATAGTCTATAAAATAACTGTGAATTAAACATCAACTAATGATCACTAATCAAAGAATTTTAAAAGATATTACTGAAAGAATTAGATCATGAAATTTTCCACAAGTAGTGTTTGGGAAAAATAGTGTGCTATTTTTCACCATGCCATAAGATTCTCATTAAGTAGATCATGAAGAAAGACTAGTGCATAGAAAAAAATGCAAAGAGGAATTTCAGCATGGCCATTTTTGTTTTTCCTTCATCACCATGACATGAAATACCCTAGGAATTTGTCATATTCAGATGGTTACATGTGAAGAATAGTATAAGCAAGGAGTTCCATGAAATTATGCAATCCACAGTGGCATAGAGATCAGCAGGGCTCCTTCTCCAGGATAGGTCATATATCAGGCCACAAAATACGTCTCAATATATTTAAAAAGTTTGAAATTTACAAAGCTCTTTATCTAATCATAATGGAATGTAGCTGGAAATCAATAATAGGCTGAGACCTGGAAAATTCACAAATACATGGAAGATAAAAAAGCATACTCTTAAATAATCAGAGGGACAAAGAAGAAACTGCAAGAGATATCAGTAAATAACTCAAGAGAATTGAAAACAAGAACATAACATATCAAAACCTATGGGATAAAGTGAAGGCACTTTTGGGAAGGAAATTATAGCCCTAAACACATACATTAAAAAGGAAGACAGAGCACATATTAAAGATATCTGGAGGAACTAGAAAAAGAATATCAAACTAACCCAAAGCAAGCAAAGGGAAAGAAATAACAAAGACTAGAGCAAAAATAAATTAAATAGAGAAAAACAACAACAACAAATTAGAAAGTATCAACAAAACCAAAAGTTGGTTTGTGGTGAAGATCAGCTAAATTGAAAAAACCATACCTAGACTTACAAAGAAAAAGAGATGGTGCAGATAAATAAAATGAGAAATGAAAAGGAGGACATCACTATAACCCCACTGAAATTAAAAAGATCATTAGAAGTTAATATAAACAACTGCATGCCAAAAAATTAGACAACTTAGATGAAATCTACAACATCCTAGAAACACACAAACTGTTTATATTGATTCTAGAAGAAATTCAAAACCTCAGCAAAACAACTATATGTAAAGAGATTGAATTAGTCATCAAAAATATCCCAATAAGCAGAAGCCAAGGACCAGGTGGCTTCACAGGCATATATTACCAACCACCTCAACAAGAATTAAAACCAAATCTGCTCAAACTCTCCCAAAAATTTTGAAGAGGAGGAAATACTATGTAAATCATTTTATGAAGCCAACATCATGACAATACCATCTGACAAAGATACTACAAGGAAAGACTATTACAGACCAATTTCTCTAAGGAATGTAGATTTTAAAAATCCTCAACAAAACACTTGCAAATGGAATCCAATAGCACATTAAAATAATTATAGACCATGATCAAGTGGGTTTACCCCAGTTATGGAAAAGGTGGTTCAATTCCAGAAAAAACAATGAATGTAATACACCACATTGTCAAATTGAATGAGAAAACCCACATGATCATCTCAAGTGTTTTATAAAAGGCCCTTGGTAAAATCTAGCATCCTTTCTTGATAAAACACTTCAAATGATAAGAATAGAAGGAAAATTCCTCATCATGACAAAGGGCATGTATGAAAAACCCATAGCCAACATTGTAATCACTGGTGAATGTCGGAAAACTTTCCCTCTAAGGTCAGAAACAAGACAAGAATGCCCACATAATAAGGTTACTCAACATCATGCTTCAATTTCTAGGTAGAGCAATTAAGCAAGAAAAAGAAATAAAAGACATCCAAATTGAAAAGAATGAAATAAAACTACCTAGGACCATAAATAGAAGAAAATGTAAGGAAGCAACTTCTTAAATATAGCAGAAGATTCTTAAATTTTATACCCAAAGCAAGGGCAATGAAAGTAAAAATAGATAAATCAGACATCCTCAAAATTAAAAATTTTTCTCAATTAAAGGTGTTTTTCAAGTAAGTGGAAAGTCAGCCTACTAGATGTGATAAAATATTTGGAAACTGCATAACTGAGAAGGGCTTAATATCCAGGAGATATAAAGAAATCTTAAAACTCAACTATAAAAAGATAAATGACCCATTGTAGAAATGGGCAAAAGACTTGAATAGACATTTTTTTCCAAAGAGGAAATATATATGGCACAAAAGCACAGGAAAAGATGTTCAACATCACTAGCTCTCATGGAAATGTAAATTAAAACCACAATGGGATATCATTTCACACCTACTAAAATGGCCACTATTAAAACAATGAAAAACTGCAGATCCTGGAGAGGTTATGGAGAAATGGGAACAGTTATTCACTGTTGGTGGGAATGTAAAATGGTGCAGCCTCTCTGGAAGA
>JAQZBX010034012.1:0-25155 GCA_029593785.1 Cabassous unicinctus
TCTAAACATCAATGGTAAAATTATAAAATTTTAAAAGAAACTCTTCATGAATAAAGTTGGCAAAGTGTTCTTGGAAATTACATCAAAAGCACAATTCATGAAGGGAAAAATAATACATTGGACATCATTAAATTTTTTTTAAATGTTCTATGAAATACAATGAAACGACAAGGTATAGATTTATAGATTGGGTGAAAATATTTGCAAATCACATATTTGATGAAGGACTTTTAT
Source organism: Cabassous unicinctus (assembly GCA_029593785.1). Lineage (NCBI taxonomy): Eukaryota > Metazoa > Chordata > Mammalia > Cingulata > Chlamyphoridae > Cabassous > Cabassous unicinctus. The sequence goes on from JAQZBX010034012.1 coordinate 235, forward strand.
CCAGAACATAAGAAGGACAATTAAAACTAAAATGAGAAAATAAACAACACAATTAAATATGGAGAGACACTTCATCAAGAGGATAAAGCAAGGTAAATAAGCACATTAAAAGATGCTCAACATCAGAAGCCATTATAGAAATGCAAATTTAAACCTACTTGAGATACAGTGGCTAAAGTGAAAAAAGTGACAGCAATACCAAATGATGGTAAGGTTGTGTAACAACTGGAAATCTCCCACAAGATGTTATGAACATAAAACAGTATTGCCACTTAGGAAATTTTTGTCAATTTCTTATAAAGTTAAACATAAACCCCTCATATGAATCAGAAATCCCATTTCTGGGTATTGGTATGAGAGAAATGATAAATTATTTTCATGCAAAAAATAGTATTTAAATATTTATATTGGGAAGCAAATGTGGTTCAAGCATTTGGGTGCCCACTTACCACATGGAAGGTCCCAGGTTCAGTTCTTCATGCCTACTAAAGAAGACAAGCAAGACAGTGAGCTTATGCAACAAGATGATGCAATGAAGAGACAAAATGAGGAAACATAATGACAGACATAACAAGCAGGAGCAGATGTGTCTAAATCCAATGGGTGCCTCCCTCCCTCATGGGAGGTCCTGGGTTTGGTTCCTGGTACCTACTGAAAAGATGACGAGCACACAATGAACAGACACAGAGAGCAGACAGACAGTGCAAAACAATGAGGGGGACAGAGAAATAAAATATATATATATATATTTATAGTAACTCTTTATAATTAAAATCTGGGAACAACTACAGTGTCCTTCAACAGAAGAAATGATAAACCATCTTTGGAGCATCCAAATAATAGAATTATAATTAACAATAAAATGAATAAATTTTTGATATGGTCAACAACTTAGGTGAATCATAAAGACATTATTTTGAATTTAAAAAACCTACATAGTGTAAAAAATTCACATATGTTATGACTCTCTCTACATGACATTCTTGAGAGAGCAAAACTATAGTGAGGGTGAACAAAACAGTAATTGCCAGGGGTTAGGGTTTGATGTTAATGTGATTATAAAGGAGTAGCAATGGAAAGTTTTACAAACTGTTCTACATCTTGATTGTGGTGATGATTCCAAGAATCTATACATGTGTTAAAATTCATAGAGCCATATACCAAAAAAAGTCTATTTTATTGCAATTTAATTTTGAAATGCTAATTTAAAAATAAAATAAAATAAAAACAATGGGGAAATTGAATGAGCTATATTTTTGTTCTCTTAGCTGTATATAATTTTTACATCAATAGTAATTATAATAAATGATGATGTTCATAATTCTGATACTAATTATTATTATTATTATAACAGGAATTATAGCTTTAAAATCCCTTCTTCAGCTGAGGAATCTGGAAAGAGTTGGTTAATGTGTTAACAGATAAATGGATAAAATACTATTAAGGGACTTTGTTGATAATTAAATTTTTATATTGTACAAATATAAAGTTCATAATGTTGACAGTCAGGATTAATATCTATATTAGGAACCTATCCAGCTTCTTTAATGGATACTCATTTAACTGTCTTATGATAAAAGAAGATTTTAATTTTTATTGATTGACTCTCATGTACAGGTTTAACTGCCAGGCAGTACTCAAAGGAGGCTGTTCTTTTCTGGACAAGTTTCTTCTATTTCATTGTTTCTGTCTTTTCCTGAATTGGTGCTCTTGAACACCAATTTGTGATGGAACAAAAATGCAAAGTCTGGATCTTGCCTGGCTAATGTTAAAAAAGAGAATGTAGAGGTTAATCAACTTACTTATATGATTATGACCCAGAATATACATCTTATCCACTAAAATCTCATTAGCCTAAAAGTTCATCATATTACTATACTTGGCATCAAGGGATGCTGCAACTGTATTGTCTAGCCTGGAAGTTATGTATGTTGATAACATTTGGATGGAATGTCCCCACCACTCCCAAAAGAGGAAGGAGAATAAACATCTGTAGATAATTAGTAATTTGCCAAAATAACAAATGAAAATTTAAACTTAGAGGAAGTGCAAAATAAGCCTCGTGATTTTCAAATATTTCTCTCTGGGTTCAAAATATATAGATTACAGATACTTAATTTTTATGTCATGATATTTTATATATAAAATTCAAAAAAGAAGAATTTGAAATACATGCAACTCCTGATACTGCTAGTCGCTTTCCTTAGAACTATCTTATATAAAAACAAGGCTCCCGAGCCTTCCTGAAAAGAGGAGGGTGAGAGCTGTCATTTAACTCAACTTTTTCAAATATAGAATATGTGGAATTTTTTGGAACTACTTTCAGGAAAATTCTTATAAAAGCTGAACTCAGTTCACACTTAATTTTCTGCCCTAACACCTCTGTCTTTCCAGGTGTCTGGACCATGATGTAATGAATGGAATTGCAGTGCTTATTTCCATTCCTGGAAAATCAGAGCCATGTGCTCAGGATACTGAAGATTAAAGGGGCCTGGCTGCCTGGTGATATCTGTGCTGGCATTTCAATTTAACAATTCTTTAGTGTGGCAGAAGAGGAAAGCCTATTTAGCTTAAACAAATTTTTGAGGGATGATCTTTTATTCAAGAATATCATGATTCTAGACTGATACAGTAAACAACAATAACAAAAAAACCCAGCACGGGATGAGAAAAGATTTGAAAACACTTGGGATATACAGTAAAGACATTTCCTTATATGTTATAGTAGAGCATATGTCTTAGTTTGCCACAGGACTGCTGATACAAAGTAATAGAAAAGGGCCAGTTTTTCTTTCTTTTTTTCTTCATCTTAACTTTATTTGTACATTTAATAATCGAAAATATAAACAATTAAAAACTAAAAAGTAAACACAGATGAATAAATAATAGGAATTTTTTTTGAGTTAATGCTTACAGTTTTGAGGTCATGAAATGTCCAGATCAAGGCACCATTAAAGATATCTTCTCACCAAAGACAGCTATTAATGATCCTGGCATCTTGCCACATAGCAATCAGGCAAGACAGCAGGTCTGCCAGTCTTCTCTACTTTCTGCTCGAAATCAGCTGTGACCAACCTGTCATGTGTTCCTGAGTCTTGGCTCCTTGAACATCCTGGGGTTTCTTTCCTTGAGCTCAGCTCTTTGTGAACCTGGAGTCTCACATGGCCAGATCAAAATGTTGGCTTTCTTTCTCCCTGTGTCTCCACTTATGTAAACCAGCTGTAGGGTGCAGACTCAACATGAGTCATGCCTCACTGATGTAGTCCAATCCAAAGCAGGGATAGATTAGTTAAAAAACATACACTTTTTCTTTTGGAGATTAATAAAAGAAATTCAAACTGTCACATTTTACCCTCTGAAACCCCCCAAAAATGTTCTTTCCATATGCAAAATATCTTCATTACATCACAGTATTTCTAAAACCTTAAATCATTTCAAGAGCAATGCTAAGCAAAAAATCTTATAACAATCAGTTATCAGCATGCAGTTTGTATTGGTGTAACATCACTCTCTGACTTTAGACTGTTAATCTTAGAAACATTATCTGCTTCCAACATACTAAGGAATGCCATACATAGGATAAACTTTTGCATTATCATATGGAGAAATTGGGAGGAAAACAGGCATCATGCATCCCAAAGAGTTACAAAAGTCTTCAGGGCATACTCCATTAGGTTTCAAAATCTGAGTCATCTAGAGAATGATGTCTCCTTTTCCTTGGGACCTCATGGGGACCCACCCTTTGATGAGCTTGCCCAATGACCATCTTCTCTGTTCCACCCTCATCAAGCACCTGCCTGGTAGCTGAGATCTAGACTTCACTCTCCAAGAACATTGAGGTGACAGCCACACTTTCCCCAATTCCTGGAGGACAATATCAACCCCCTTAGTACAGTGGGGTGGTGGTAACATTCTAACATGTGGCTCACAGGCTCAAGACCCTCAAAAAGTGGGGTGGCTAACTAACTCTCTCTAATCTTCATGGAATATGCACCATGCTTCCTGTATACTAGGGCAGTCAAACCCTACCTAAATAAGGGGCTGGAAGATTCATCCTCATCAAATGCTGTGGCCAACTCACCCTTTCTGCTCACAGGAATGGGGTCCTTCTCTCAACTGGAGAAGATGTCTTAGGTCCAGACCTCAGTTTCCATGGTTTTCCTCTTGAAGACAGTTTTCCTTCAATCTCCAAACTCCTTGTCTCTTTTGGTCCAGGCTTATAGTCATTTCATTCATAAAGATTTAACAAATAGCTTGTAAGTTTTGCATGTACTTTACAGAGGTCCAAGCCATCAGAAAGTAAGTCTTTCCAAAAGTTCTTCCTAGATAGCTGCATTTCCAATCATGACTTGCAATGAACTGGCTGTCTAGTTCCCAGTTCAGTTAAGTCCTCACATGGGGTACTGTCTTCTGGGATGTTGTTTACCGGAAGCTTAGAATTTTCAAAATCATCAATTTCTGGTTTCTTTGAGACCACCAATTCTGTTCTCAACTTATCTCCTTCCTCTCTCATTTTGCTATGAGCTGTAATAAGAAGCAAGGCTTTGTTTTCCACATTTACTTTAGAAATCTCCTCAGCTAAATGTCCAAGCTTGTCATTTTCAAATTCTGCCTTCCATCTAACATCAGAGTCAATTTTGCCAAGTCCTCTGCCACTGTAAAGCAAGGGTCACTGTTTTTTCCAGCCATCATTTCTGTTTGCATCTTTATCAGGACAAGCTTTAGCATCCATCTTTTTGCCAAATGTCTCTTCAAAACAATCTAGGCCTTTTCCATCAAGCATCTCACAATTCCTCCAAAAAAACCCCTTACCCATTTATAAAGCTGTTCCAACATTTTTGTAATTTCAAGCATAATGACCCTACTCCCCTGGTACCAATTTCTGTCTTAGTTTCCACAGGGCTGCTGGTCCAAAGTACTAGAAATGGGTTGGCTTTTTTAAAAGGAATTTTATTTTTGATAGAAGCTTACAGTTCTGAGGTCATGAAATATCCAAATCAAGAAACCATCAGATACTTTCTCATCAAAGTTAGCTACTGATGATCTTGGCATCCTGCCACGTGACAATCAGGCAAGATAGCAGGACTGATGATCTCGCCCTACTTTCTCCTTGCACTCAGCTGTGGGCAAAGCTAGAGTCCTTTTTCTCATAAGGCCAGATCAAAATAGTGGCTTCCCTTTGCTCTGTGTCTCCATTTATAGCAAAAAGCAAGAGGGCAAAGACCCAACATGAATCACACCTCACTGATGTAGTCTAATCAAAAGGGTCTCAAACTCATAGGAATGGATTAGTTCAAAAATATAATATTTTTCTTTCATGAGTTAATGAAAGAACTCTAAACTATCACAACATCAATCCCTATTGTCCAAAAGCCTACAGCCTAAAAGTGATATGTAAAGCAATAGAAGATAAAACCAATTTCATCAAAGTACAAAAAATAAAGTGGTAGAGTTATAAAAAGTTTACAAATTTTCTAAATTTTTAGCAGAAAAAAACATACAAAGGACAAGCATAAACTTCCAAAGCCTAAATGACCACATTACTACTGTTAAATGTGAATAAAATATTTCCCCCAAAGAATCAAAGTACATGGTTCAGAGTTTCTCTTTTTTTCCACAGTAATCGGGAAATTGATTATACTGAAGTTTAGGGACGGAGTATGAGACATATTTTTCCCTGTATCATTATTTTTTATCTTCATGTTTGACTTTATCCAACATTTATCTTGAAAACTTACAATGTTATGAAAAAATTGAATTGTTATTAAAAAATTGAAATCTTATGTACCCTACACCTGAATTTACTAATTGCTAACATATTTTTATGTATATATAATATTAAATTTGTAACATAGATTCAAATGTTTCATACAGAGTACAATTTTTTCAGATAGAATTACTGTATATACATTTATTCATATATTTTTCCTAATGTTCTTATAAACATTTTTCTCAGTGCACTATTTAAACATTTCACATAAGGTTATAAACATCCTGACACTTCATCCTCAAGCACATTAGAAAATATGTGACAAAATAAGGACATTGTCCAACAAACTAAAAATTTCTTTCTGATAGGCAAGAAAGAAAGTCAACTTTGTCTACTATGTCACAAATGTTATAAGCACAAATATGTATAATATTACCTATTATAAATATTACATATATCTATATATTATAAAATATAATAGTCAATAAACTTATAATGTTATATTTATCATACATATTTTTATAAATTATAATTCATCTAAAAAGGTTTATTATTCCTTTTAGAATCTGAAGAATATGTTTCTCTAAAAGCTAATATTTACTGATTTGCATAAAATATATTTAAATAAAAATAAAAGGCAAGGTGCAAATAATAGGTATAGCAGTCTTCTTTTCATGTGAGAAAGAAAGGAAAATAAGGAAAAATAATGTCTTTAAATATACACATACTCATATACACACACAAATACATAAAATGTTAATCTTTGTAATAAGATTCACAACAAAATGAATAAAAATACAAAAATCTATCTTGGGTAGAAATATGGTGGGAGGGATAAAGATGGTAGTGGAAATGTATTTATGACATTGTACAAGTTCTCTTATTTATATTTAAATGGATGAATAAAACAAGTCATAAAATTGAATACAAAGAGGAAAATGAACTGAACTGTACATGAAATTTCTATTGTAGTCTTAAAAGAAATAAAGGAAAATTAATTCCAATAATTTGTGGGCACAGTATCTAAGGATATAAAATAGTGACATATACTCTAAACACAAAAAGGACTGCAAAATAATACTAAACTTTTTTTTGGTAATGGTAGTAGCATTTTTTAAACAAAATTAGTGTGTAGTAATTACAAAATTAGTGAATATCTATTGTAGACCATAAGAAATGATGATATAGTGACATTTTTGAGAAACCAAAATTTCACTATTGGAAAGAGGAATTATAACAGTAGAATAGGGATATAAGGAAGGGTATTTTGAGATATTTTATTGATGTTTAAATGGAATTAGAATTATTCTTTTGAACTCCAGAGACATAAAATATACTTTAAATCATGCGTGATTTAAATTAATAATAAAATTAATTTATAAAAACTTACAAGCTCATAGGTAATCAATGCACTGCTGGTGAATAGAGTTATGAGCTGAATGTTAAAGTAAGGTAGAAATCCCACTCATTTGGATCTAACCTGTTATAAAAACACCATTTCTTTTGTGCATGGTATATAATTTTAATGATATAAAAGTGTGTAGTAATACATTTATAGCATTAAATTTTACCTATCATGAAAAATGCAAATTTTAGTTAGTTGATTGTACAATCATATTTCACAGTATTGATTTTTCAGGTTATAATAAAGATATTTGAATGACATCAATTTATTGTTTACTATTGCCTGGCAATACAATGCCTGGAAAATCTTTTCTGTATCTTACTCTAGAATATATATTTTAAAAAGTATGTCACTCTTTTACAATTTAGATTTCTTTTACAACATATCAAATTGATTATTTATAAAATAAGCCCACATTATTAGGTTGGTAATTCAGTTTTATCAAGAAGAGGAGCATATTCCCTCTAGAGTCATAATAATTGCTTTCCCTAAGGGGAAAGGAAGCATAATATAATGTTTACAACAAATTCCAATATGAACACTCTATATAAGTGAGGAGTTTTTCCTTACTGATGTATTTTTGTAGACTGTATCATTTTACTTTCATCTTATTGAAACCTCATATTGGTAATGAAATCTCTGAAACTGAGAAGAAAATTCTGTGCTAAATTCCAGATTGTCTAAACTATGAGAAATAATTAGATGTTTGTAAAGATGTTAATATGATATGAAAATATATGCATTCAAGAAAATTGTTGAAACCAAATATTAATGAGGTAAGGCAGAGTATATGTTTTTTTAATAATATTAGAGTGGGTGGCTAAATAAATGTATAAAAATTGTTTGAGCATTCTAAAAAATGTTCATGCCCACACATGTGTACAATTACCCGTGAGTAAATTTCTGATCTATCTACAGCATGTTTCTGACCCATACACCTTAATTTATATTTCCTAGATAATTAAGTCCATGATACCTAATAAACAACAAGGACATCAAAAAGCAGGTGAAGAGATTATAATATGCAAGAGTTTTTTGAGTCCTCCTGTTCATCAGCTATCAGTCTATTGACTTAAAAAGGAACGGATTGAATACTTACTTATCAATATATTTTTAAAAGACAATTTTAAACCTCACTTTTTAGAGAAATTTTAAATGTAACATTCTTTTGATATTGATGTATTAAATAAATTATAAGTCTTGAATTATCTAAAGATCAAATATCTATCAGTGAGTTTAATAAAAAATTTTTTTTATATATATAGTGGAAGCTTGAAGTAACTATTTGCTACAGAGAGGTTTCACATATGATATGTTGGCCTTTGAACATATGTGAAAGTGTAAGTCAGAAATAACAGGAAATTTAATTTCTGGGAAATTTCCAATGGAAGTCTAATCCTAATCATACACCTCTTGCTCTGGATCCTCACAGATGGTTGGGTTTTTACAACTGTGAAAAATGCTAACTTCCTCATGTATAATTTATTTACTCATATGCTTATGGTTACACCTAGTTAATCTCACAAGGCAGGTTGGGAGATTCAAATTCCTAAGGAATTTTCTGATTCATGAGCAAATAAGCTATTGACCCATTGTTTAATAAGGAACATTATAGAAATGTATCCTTAACAATATATTATTAAAGAAACTATAACTTTTCTTCCTAATTATATGGGCAAATAGTTTGGATTAATTATGTTTGTTCCAAAAGGAAAACTTTTTAATCTAAGTTCCCTCCCCACATGAACAAATTCTGTTGTTGGTTTAAAGCCAACAAAATGTTCGACTTCATTCAAGGGGAAAATTTAGGGAAAAGGTATTACCATATTTGAGAATATGTGTTGATTTTGTAGCCTGAGGTAGAAAATACCTGGTGTTTTCCTCAAGTAGTTATTGTCTTATTTCTCATAATACTTGTTTAAAAAAATTAAGGAAAATTATTAAGTGTAGGTATAAATGAAAATGTGTATATAATGTAAAATTTAATATTTACTGTCTCAAACATTAATGTTTTGTGTAATAAAGTTACGTTAATTTCTTATATTCACTATTGTCTTTACTAGAATCCTGAATATTTGAGAACTAGAGAATTAAGGTTGCAGGTATTTTTTCAATCTATATTCACTCATTTAACAAATTTTTATTCATTGATTAAAATTATCAAAGCATTTTGTGCTAAGGATAAGAATTTCCTTCCAAAACGTTCACTATTTAAGAGAAACTCTGAAAAGAGTGGATTTTCTCTCAATTGGAGCACATAATTGGTGCTGTTTCATGAAATGAAAGAATAACAATTATAACAGTGCTGTTAAGGAAAGAGTAATGGCATCTTTCAATAAATCTCAGAAATTCTTATTTAAATCTTTCTACAGAAAAAAAATGTTGGCGGAGTATTATTAGTCCATTTGTTTAAAGAAACCATTATGTATACTTTGCATTATTTAAGCTACACATTTTATCTTAGCCAAGAAATCATTAAGAATTTCCATCAGGTAAAAGAAATGAAGGGTGGGAGTTAGTGTAAGGGCCACTTAGACACTGATTTTTGCATTTTATTTCCTAAACATATATTAGTTGGAATTTTCCATTAAGCACATGTGATATTTTTTAAAACAGAAAGAGTTTCTAAATTTACAGAAAAAACTACATAGGCATCTATTTGCAGACCTTCAATTACATTAAAGTATTTTTATAAATTATGACAAATATTGTCATGCTTTAGGCTATTTTGGTATATTGAAATGATTTTAGAAGATTAAACAGATAAATTAGATCAATATGTGCTAGCACATAATTTAAAAACCTGATATGGTCGAATATTTAAATTTTAAGCAGAAAGGGCTTGAATATATATGCAAATATATCAGTTTCTTTTTGGGGTCACATGCAGATATTATCAACTAGATTTTATTTATATCATACAGCTGAAATTTAATTTGTGTTAAGATATAATACAAATTAATCTTTGAAAAGATTATATGTTAAAGTTCATATGTAAAATATCATGATTTTGAAATTACAGAAGCGATCTCATATTTATTCCTTTCTAATAGGAACACTTTATCAGGCCAGGTAATAATTAATTCAATCTTTCACTGAAAATTTATTCATGCACTTAAATTATGTCCCTAATAGATGCTAAAAATTGTTAAAATTTGCATATCAAAATACTGTAGAGCTTCTAACATATAGGTACTATTTATTGAGACAGAGCATAAAACTTTAAACCTTGCGATAGCACAAGGCAGAAAAAGATACGTGTCTAAGTAGATGTGGTAGATTCACGTAAACTTTGCCTTTTGATTTCACTTGCTCCAGAAGGACCCATGTGGGGAGAATAGATGGAAAGCTACAATTTCACCACCGTGAATGAGTTTATCTTCATAGGACTCTCTGATATCCCCGAGGTGGGCTATCCTCTATTTGTGATTTTTGCTGTCATCTATCAGGTCACCTTGGTGGGAAACAGTGCCATTCTCTTCACCATCAGGAATGAGAAATAACTGCGCACACCCATGTATTACTTTTTGGGAAATATGACCATCTTAGACATATTCTACCCATCAGCTACTGTTCCCAAAATGCTTGAGAACCTCCTGACTGAGAAGCAAAGCATTTCTTTTGTTGGGTGTGCTTTGCAGCTTTATTTTTTGGTGGCTAAGGCAGGGACCGAGGTTTTCCTTCTCTCTGTCATGGCTTATGACTGGTATGTGGCCATATGTTTCTCCCTTTGATACACCCTCATTATGACCAAAGTGCGTTGTGCCCAGCTGATGGTTGGAACCTGGGCAGCAGGGTTTCTAGATTCCCTCCTTCATATGGTGTTCGCCTTCCACCTGTCTTTCTGCAAGTCCAATCATGTTAACCAGTATTACTGTGACATCCCACAAGTGGTGGGGCTCTCCTGTTCTTCCATGTATGTGGCAAAGATGCTTGTTTTAGTGGTTTGAGTTACCTTGGCTATCAGTGGCTTTTTGAACACCCTTATCTCTGATATCTACATCATATCCGCCATCCTAAAGATCCAGTCAGCTGAAGGTAAGAGCAAAGTCTTCTCCACATGCGCTCCCCACATCCTTGTCGTAGGTCTGTTTTATGGCACATTACTATTTACCTACATGCATCCCTCCTCCAATCAACAGTCCCTAGACAGAAACAGGCTCATCTCATTGCTGTATGGGGTTATCACTCCAATGTTAAACCCCATCATCTACAGCTTGAGAAACACAGACGTTAAAGAAGGTCTCAGAAAGATTTTATACCGAAAAACATGTTTACTGCTCAAATAATATTGACAAAATTACCTATTTATCACTCTACTTAGACTGAATTCATAGGAAGAATTGTAATGATTCATAGAAAAATGACTAAATATAGATATCAAGCCACATAATATAGACATAACTGTGTGTATCAGAAATTTACACCACATGCATGGACACATATACATATATGCACATAGAGTTATGTCTGTGCATATATCTATTTCCATCAAAATCCATTGGGATGATAATAAATTATCATCCAAAAATGAACATTTTTGAGAGTAAAACAGAGAACTTTTAATATTTACACTGCTGTAAGAGGTATAATTTAGACTTGTTTTATGTAAATTTTGGTCTTTATCTAGGTCCACATTGATAGTCATGGCCATACCTATATCCATTTTTACCTATATTTTTCAACTATAACAACTGTATTATCCATTTTTATCTATATCTGCTTATATCTCTTTCTGTATCTTTTTCAAGATATCTGTAGATGCTCATTTTCTTTACCATCATTGCCAAAACCTGCTTATTTTCATATGCCTATTTAACTTGATCATTGCATTCTTCCCGATCTTCAAATACTGTTTCCACTTACCCTATATTTCTCCATTTGTTTCCTTTTCCTGTATCCACATCCATTCTCAATTCCACCTGTCATTCTAAGTAGAGCACTTACTTTTCCGTATCTCTGATCTTAGTTTTTTAATTCATTTGAATTGCTTTCATCTAACTATAGCAAGTTCAAAACTGAAACTATGTTCTATCCCATATGCTTACAAAAATTTCTTTCATCATATGCATTTTATTTTATTTAAATACTTTTTCCTGGCTATTCAGATTAAAATTGCTAACATTGAGCTTTTCCTTGAAGCTTATCACTTACATTCAGTGTTAATAGAGAGCTATCATGTCTGATTTTGGGTTACACTCCATTATCACTTGACTTTCTCATCATATCACCTGTAGAAATTCAACAGTTTCCCTATGGACCACAGCTTATGTAACACACAAGTTATAATAAGCAATAATATACAATTTTCTCCATAATTTTCCCCAACTCTGCATTCCTTTTACTACCTAAAAATAGACCCTGGTCTGGGGATCTCATTTATTTGTGTTCTGTTAGTACATGTGATACCCACTCATTCTCTGTATTTACTGACTATTTACATTGTAGCATTCAATGTTTTCCTTCTTCCTTTTATCCACATTCTGTCCTTTCTTTACAATTAAGTGAAGTGATCTCATCACTGTTGAGGTTTCCTTATATTATACAAATATGTACTGTTCTTTCCTTTTCTGGACTGTCATTGATCTATTATTCATTTTGAAAGCTTCAGAAAAAAGCATTATCATGTGTAGTTTTGCCTCAAAAGCTAGAGGCTATATTCACTTTGAGATGCCATGCTTTCAGATCAGGGACATTTTCCAAAACTTAGCAATATCTCAATGTGTATCTTCCACAATTTTCCAGAGCTATTCATAGTGGTTCTTGATCAAATGTCTGTTACTTAGACTTACAGTGTAGAAAAATCCATATGTACTTGACAAATGAAATCAAGTAGTAATGGTACATATTTGTTATATTTTTCTGCCTTAATTTTATTCTCCATAGCAGAATTTATATGTGACATGAAAGAACCAAGAATCAAAGAATTGCCTTTGTATAAAACACCATGGAATATGTTAAATGGAATGCATAAAATTAAATAAAATATTAAATCTCAAATACTGGTTCAATTTATATACCTGAAATTCAAATATATCATTTGAATTCTAAATTCAATAATTTCTCCTCACCAAATTAATTGTACTACTGGTAATATATCTGCATTATAGAAACCACTGTAAAATCTAAATTCTGTCTTGCCAGAAACACTGTTTCTCACTAAATCTGATATAAAGCTTTTAGGTGGGGGACAAGCCTGGAAGAAATTGTTTGAAAACATTTAAAAAATCTATTGTATAATTTCTCATGTGTACAAAAATATAGATATTTTGTAGAATAATCATTTTTTGTAAAATGATAAAATTGATTTAGTCATGGTAATACTAGTATCTTCTCCTTAAATACCAAGATTTCCTCAAAATAGAAGTAAAAGTGTGTGGTTTCTCACTGGTTCCATGCTGTGATATTATGGGAGATTGTGATGAATGCATACTCTTAAAATCATCATATATTTAAGGGGAATGAGATTGGTGGATGACATTTTTCCTGGACTTGGGTAGGTGAGACCTTTGAAATCTAGAGATGATCATATATTGATGACTGTATTATAATTTTCTTGAAAATACCCTGTCTTAGCAAAACAATGAGGTGTATAGTTCTCTAACTCTCTCTTTCCTAAAAGTCACAGTCTTCTGAGAGGATCCAGCCAAATTACTTGACAGTTATTTTCTGAGTAACTTCTCATCATATGTAGCTGAGACATTAGCAGCAATATGAATGGTTATTCCAGCCTAAAATTGAAGGCACACCAAAGGGGTGAACAAAATGGTTAGTTATGGGTAACTGCTACTTGGGTAAATAATTTTGCACCATATACTGATTATTTTAAAAGAAGACTGATAGCAATCATGGATGCAATAATGCAGTCTGGAAAAACAGAAGAAAGTTCCTTTTGATAGAGGAAACTAAAATGACTTTCCTTTTGTTGAAAGGAAATAAATATTTCTGGCAGGAAGTTAGGAAGGAATCACTGACAAAAATAGCAAATCCAGTGGCTGTTTTGGCTGCTGGAATGTGATGGAGTTTCAATTAAAGGCCATGACTACTGACAGAAAGGTCACCTTGGAATGTAATAAACAAGCCCTCCAGTCTCATGCTAATAGGAGCTGGGTGGGGAAACATCCTGAGATTATGCCTGTGAATTGCAGAAATGTAACAAAGAACTGAGCTATTGACCTTTAATACTTGTTGATTTCAGTAAGATGTAACTGTCAAGTATCTATTACCTTGCACATGCTCACTCGTATTTTCTTTGTTCTAAAGCCAGAATAAAAGCCACACTTTGTGAGATGGCTGGGCTCTTCTCTCCATATTGGACACAGAGACCCCTGATCCCAGTTTCTTCTTCTCTTTGTCTCTTTCTTTCTCATCTGCAGCACTGTTTTCACCATCCCAGTTCCTGAATGCCAACATATGGCGTCCAACATGGGGCTCTTAAAATGAAACCTTTCTTTCAGTGTGTGGATGAAGGAGCTCCTGAGAGCAGTTTTAAAAAAAAGAAAACAGAAAACGTTAGCTTCATCCTTGGAATCATCAGGGTATTGGGTAATCAGCAGTCAAACTTTGAAGAGTTCTCTAGAATGTTAAAAAATTTTATTAAAATGCACTGGTGTAACTATTAAATCCTCAGCTTTTGAGGAGCTTTTTTCTCTTGTACAGAAATATTGTTATTGGTTTCAGCTGCAAGGGCAGGATGTTTTAAACCTGGAACAATGGAAGTTAATGATGAAAGCTTTAAAAAGGGCTCATCAAAAGGGAGAAATAATTCCCCTTCATGTATGGTCTTTGTGTAGTCTTATTTCTGTTGCTCTTGAACCTTTACAATCAGATGAAGATGAAGATTGTAAACAGGACACTGCTATTGCTGGACCAATAGCAGAACAAGCTAATGGTGATTTTAATGAAAATACACATGAAAAAGTTAATGAACAGGCAAAAACAGATAAACTCAGGTCTAATAAAAAGAAGGAAAGGAAAAGGGAAGTTTATGAAACATTTCCAGCAGTCACTGTGCCATCCGCTCCAAATTATGATTTATTATCTTTTGAGCCAGCATCTGTACCGCCTAAGGTACCTACTGACCCATTTTTTACAACATTTGATGACCCTCCAAATGTTTCTGTTTTTGTGCCAGCACCATCCTCCTCAATTATGAAAAGTATAGCACAGGGAAGTATAGAGGGAGATTCAGAGGCTATGCAATTATTTTCTTCTTTTCCGGTAACAGTTACTCAATTTCCAGTAGATGCTGACAATCCCCAAGGGGGTGTACAATATGAGCATGCTCCTATTCCTTTTAAAACTACCAAAGAATTAAAACAAGCATGCACTTGATATGGTGTAAATTCTCCTTATATTCAAGGATTGGTGCAAGGAATGGCACAAGCAGACAGATTAATACCCTGGGACTGGGATTTGTTGGCTCGAGCTGTTCTTAGTCCAGCAGAATTTTTACAATTTAAAACTTGGTGGGCTGATGAAGCTAATATTGTAGCATGACAAAATCAACAGCAAAATCAACCAGTGCCTATTACTGCTGAACAAATATTAGGAATAAGTCAATGGGCTGGAGTTCCTTGCCAAGCTCAATATGATGATATTGCCATTGTACAAGTTCGATTGTGCTGCCTAGCTGCCTGGTGACAAATCTCCATCCCTGGACAGGCTGTATAATCATTTTCAAAAATTGTTCAAGGAAATACTGAACCCTATGTTGAATTTGTAGTGAGGCTGGCAGATGTAGGCAACAAGACAGTAACTCAGCCTGACCTTAAAGAAATGCTTATTCTGATGTTGGCTTTTGATAATGCTAATAGTGAGTGTAAAAAGGCTTTGCATCCAATAAAGGCAAATGGAGATACTTTACAGGATTATATTAGGGCATGCCAAGACATTGGGTCTAATACATATAACATGACCCTTCTTGCAGCTGCTATAAAGGGATATAGTCCTATGATTAATAATTTAAATTTCTTTAAATGTGGGAAGCCAGGTCATATAAAAAAGGATTGCCGAGCCAAAACTGGTATGAGAGCTACATCCAGCAGCAATAATAGATCAATACCTATGCGTGTATGTCCTATATGTCAGAAGGGGTTTCACTGGGACAAGGAATGCCATTCTAGATATCATAAATATGGCAGTCTCATTAATAAGTCGAGAAACTTCCAAGTGGGCCTTGCTCAAGGCCCTCAGACAAACAATCTGAGCACATTTCCCAACCTAGCTCAAATCTACCCAGTCAGCAACGGAGCAGCTCACTCCGGCCTATAACAGAACTTAAGGCAGTTACCAAAGGCAGTGCAGCTGTCAATCTTCCCTCAGCTGAAACTAAGTTTATTATGCCTTCACTGGGTATACAAAAAATAAGGACAGGAATTAAAGGGCCTATCCCAGAAAACACTGTCGGTTTCATTATTGGCTGTAGCAGTCTTACGACCAAAGGTGTTTTAGTGCAAACTGGGATCATTAAAACCAATTTTGATGGAGAAATTTGTTTATTGGTACAAAGTTTAACTCCCTATCAAATTGAATTAGGAGATAGCATAGCTCAACTTTTTTTGTTACCGTATCGTAAACCTCTTATAAAACGTGTAGAGGAATTTGGTTCCATCGGGCGTAAAGTTTTTTGGCAAACAGCAAATGGGGATGAAAGGCCTGAAATTACCTTAAAAATAAATGAAAAGATATTTTTAGGATTGGTGGATACCGGGGCTGATGTCTCTATTATTGCTAAACAATATTGGCCACAAGCTTGGGCTATGCAAAAGGTGCCTACAGTTTTCACTGGCATTGGAACAATGACAGATGTTTACCAAAGTACTCAGATATTTAAGGTAGAAGCTCCAGAAGGACAAGAGGCTGCTCTGCAACCTTATGTTGTGGATATAGGACTCCAGAATCCACAATGTTAAGGACTGGTATAAAAATGCAAGTGAGATGTGGCACAGCCAGTCTCACATTGATATGGGACTGAATAATTGTGTGAATAATCTTGAAACAACTATTATACAATTGGGTAACCAAATTCATAATTTACACTTGTTAAGAGCTCTTAAGTGTGATTGGAATGAAAGTTCTTTTTGTATTATTCCTTTGAAAGTGAAAAATCATTTGATTGGGTATATTTTAGAATTGCAAAAGGAGGCTTTGAGTATGTCTACATATATTCATAGAAAAAATGAAGAATTAGATCAGATAAACGCATTTATGTTAAGAAACTTGGCCATGAAAAATTAATTTTGCGTTATTTAGTAGAAAGATTCTACTAATAACCCCTTGACCATAATACTAATTATCTGCACAAAAATATTCACTTAAGGAAACTGAAGAAGTATAAATATTAATAAAATTGTCTTCCATGTAAGAGCTCAAACGCTTGACTGGTAGTCAGTGATGGGTAAGATTCTCAGAGGAGGACAACCTAAGACAGGCACAGTCACAAGAGCCTATGGAAGAAGACAAGTGTGACAGGAAGTCACCTTGTATCAGCTTATATAATGGTTCCTATGAGCTTCACTGAAAAAAAAAATTAACTAATAAAAAAGGGGGGAATGTTGGAGTTTCAATTAAAGGCCATGACTACTGACAGAAAGGTCACCTTGGAATGTAATTAAGAAGTCCTCGAGTCTCATGCTAATAGGAGCTGGGTGGGGAAACATCCTGAGATTATGCCTGTGAATTGCAGAAATGTAACAAAGAACTGAGCTATTGACCTTTAAGACTTGTTGATTTCAGTAAGATGTAACTGTCAAGTATCTATTACCTTGCACAGGCTCACTCATATTTTCTTTGTTCTAAAGCCAGAATAAAAGCCAAACTTTGTGAGGTGGCTGGGCTCTTCTCTCCATATTGGACGGAGAGAACCCTGATCCCAGTTTCTTCTTCTCTTTCTTTCTCATCTGCGCCACAATTTTCACCGTCCCAGTTCCTGAATGCCAACAGGAATGTATTCTGACATTTGAATTCCAGCATAGGTGGGTACCTTAGGCAAGACATCCTAGAGCCAATGTATCCTTTATAGCCTCTTGTCAATACTCTCATGTCTATACATCCCTGGGAATAACTGTAGATAGTGATGCAGTGGAGTTTGTCCAGTCTGCTTTAATGCATAGTCCCTACTTCACACTTAATTTATAGAAACATGAGGCCTTATGCCCCAAAACATATATTAAACTGGCCATAACGACAAGTTCTGATATTTCAGACTTCTGTGTGACAGCATCTAACTTGAAATCCTATGAGGCAAAAGGAATGCTGTCCTTTTAAGATGCATATGTATATTAATATATATCTGTTTTTAAATTCTTCTTCACAGATGTTGGTCCCAAACATGAACTAATTGGAGGCTTGTCCTTGCTACTGACTCCTCCAAAACTCATGACACATGTCATTTAGTTGTATTAATTTTACTGGTAGTTCATGGTTAAAGGATAAATACTTGTTTGATAAGCAATTTTATCTGCTTCCTGAGCAGACTGCATAGATCTCCAATCAGGGACATGTATTTAGACTTATGGTGACTCTTTCTATTTTCATTAGAAAAAAACACACAGATTGAGCAACAAATGAAATATCTGAAAACAAGGGGGTGTAAGATATACAAACCTCAGGACAGAAGGCTGTACCCCCTTTTATATACAACTTAGATTCATGTAATTACTCAGGAAAGCTGGAATTTGCCTTGGCTTTGGATGTCTTTGTATCAAAATCACAATCTTATTTAACAGAAATGAATCTTCTTTCCAGAAATTTTTGTAATTACTACTTAGTAAATTCTCAAGTAGAGCATGTAGTGTATCCTTACTGATTGACTGATGGGCATGATGACTGATGCTGAATTTCCCCTAATCAGTTGTTTGTCATCTTTCCTTAAACAAACAAGGTGTCACCTCCCAACTGCTAGCTAAGACCCTGCTTAACAAATGACGAATGAGCAGTAAGTCTACAGCTTAGCACTTATAACTGGTATCCACTAACTATACTTACCTAAAAAAAAATAAAATTAAAAAGAATAACAACAAGATTTTACCTGGGGAGGGATATGGCTCAAGCAGGGAGGTCCCAGGTTCAGTTTTTGGTGCCTCCTGAAAACAAACAAACAACAAGTAATCAAAGGAAAGAACCAACTCAGGGGACTCAGTGTGGCTCGGTGGTTGAGCACTGGCTTCCCACTTATGAGATCTCAGGTTCAATCATGGCCTCAGTACCAAAAAAAAAAAAAATTAAAAAGTCTGCTCACAATCTTCCCTATCTCAATGTATGGCAACTTCAGGTTTTCAGTTTCACAGCTCAAAACTGTGGGATCATTTTTGACTGCTCATTTTCACACACCACATCTAAGCAATAAGCCAATCCTGTCACCTCCATTTCCTCAATGCATCCTAACCTAACCACTCTGTCCAAAGATGCCATCAGCTCTTGCCTACATTTCTGAAATAGTCTTCCCAGTTTGTTCCTGTTTTTCATTGCTCTTCAATTAATTTTTCAATACTGTGGCCACAGAGATCCTGACATGCCACTTCTCTGTTTAGGAGAGAATTTTCAATTATATCCAGAGAAAAATCTTTATGCTTACCATGAATACAGAACTCCCATGATCTGGCCTCCTTGACTTCATCCATGTACCTCTCCACCTCACCTACCTGCTAGACTGCATTTGGTTGTCTTGTGGTTTGTATTAGTTTCCTAATGCTGCCAATCCAAGTCATCACAGACTTGGTGTGTTAAAGCAATAGTAATTTATTGCCTCTCAGTGTTAGAGGAGAGATGTTTGAAATCAAGTTGCAACAAGGCCATGCTCTCTCTGAAGGTGTTGATGATCCTTTCTTGTTACTTCCTAGGTTCTGGTGGTTACTGGCAATTGTGGGTGTTCATTGGCTTGTGGCAGCACAGCTCCAATCTCTGCCACTCTTTTCACATTACCCTCTCACCTGTATCTCTCTGTGTGTCCAAATCCTGCTATTCTTAGAAGGTCAACAGTCATATTGGAATAGGACTCAGACTCACCTGATTAGTTTTTTGTTAACTAATTACATCTTCAATGCTCTATTTCCAAACAAGCTCATTGGAAGCTTCCTTTGGGGATACTACAATCACAGGTCTGGGATACTTTCTACCAGAATCCTCTATAGCTTTCTTCCTTCCATTTTTCTAATCTTGGTTTCAATATAACTTTCTGAGAGCACTTTCATAACTGGCATTTCAACCCCACACATTCAATCCCACACATTCACTCCCTTCTCTCTACTTTATCTTTTGTTCTTGGTACTTACCACTATCTAAAATAGTTTATACTTCCATTTATTATTACGTATTTTTCTATCTTCCCCACAAGAATGTCAATCTGTAAAACAGGGATTTTTGTCTTTATCCACAGAAATACCTGTTAGTAATTAACATATTTCCTCACACATACTTGGCCCTCCCTCAGTAAATCTCTCTAGACTTAGTAAAGGAATGATTGAGGATATTGTCATTAGTGGGAGTGATGCCTGTTTTACAGGCCAACAAATATCACCTGTGACTTATTCAACAGCAAGATGTGCACATGTACCAAGGGCCTCACCAATGGAAGAAGCTGTGGCCACAGCAGCAAATGTGGCAGCCACCCAGAGAGTGAACAGGGAGGAAAGGTCACAGAGCCAGGTGAGGAGGTCTGCACTGGGGTAGTAGGAACAGCACTTGCAGCAGGAAAGCTGGGTATGAAGACGTTGGAGATTTTGAAAATCAGCAGAGCTGTTGTGCTTTTTTTAGGCATTAGCTGTTACAGCAGAGATCTAAGAATGAATGGTTAAATCTGCACATGTGGCAAAAGTGTGAGTTGTTTCTGACAGCTCTGGCCCCACAGCACATTAAAATAACATTTTTTCCAGGGGAGCGACAAAAGGCTAGAAGGATAGAGTTGTTCTTACAGCTGCCATAGAATGAGAAATGGCTAAGGTATCTTTATCTGACTGCTTACTGCACTTAACCCTTTCAAAAGAGCTCTTTCTTTAACAGTAAGCTTTTGTAGTTTTTTTCCCAACCTGGACACTGTTTATATTAGGATTCAGGTCAGAGCCCAAAAACTTTTCATCTAGTATGTCATTAAATTCATTGGCATTGGTGGATACTCCTTACAATGAGAAACACATCTAGCTTCTCAGTGATCCCTTGGGTGCACTGTTTCTCAGGGCACTTTGCCCAGTGCACTTAGCAAAACTGGATTTTACCTGCCCTCAGTGTCCTCTGTCCCACCATCTCTGAGAACAAGAATTTAAATTCTTCTGGAGTATCAGTGAATCTTTCACCATGCTCTTTTAGGGGGATGGATTTAAAAGAATATTATTCTGAAAGGATTGTGAGAAGTTAGTGGAGTCAGAAGTTCGAGGAATCAGCCACTCTAACAAAACAACTATTGAACTGGGAGGATATATCTGAATCAATTATTTTAAACCCCAGTGTCTAGTAGCACACTGCAGCATGCAAGAAAGAACTAGAGCAGGAGACTTATAAACTCTGGCAAAAACTAGTGAATTTTACCCTCTCTAGAGAGGCTATCATTCCCCACCCCTGTGCTTATGACAGGCAGCAGTCTGGAGTAGTCTCCTGGAACAGCTTGCTGATGGCAAGGTGGACTATAAATCCTAGTACTCCAAACTCCAGGGGTGTGTGGTCAGACCACTTATAACTGCTTTTGATCAAATACTTTGGGTAACTGAGGGTTGTCTCTGAGGAAAAGCATTGTTCCAACACCCCTGGGGCAAAAGCGGTAGAGGAATCTTAAAAGCAATACACTTTCAAGTTACAGGAAGATGGCATAAGAGTAGTAAGGCAGTGTTCAACTCTTTCAGAGAAAAAAAGAACAATGGAGAAAAAGCCAAAATCTGTCCAAGGGACCTACTTTGGGGGTCAGAAGACCAGGACAGTGCTACAAAGCTTCCAGGAGGGTGAGGGACAGAAGAACCCAAAACAATAACCTTGAGTTACCAAATGCCTGCAGCAGCCAGGAAGGGCTCCTTTCCCCCCAAGCCAAAAATATTAAGCTGGGGTAAAACCCCTGGTTAACTGCAGCCAACTGGGAAGGGAACAGACATCTATCTCCCTGTCAGCTGTTACAAGGAAAAAGGAAAAGGGAGTGGTTGCAGGGCTTCTCTTCAGTGAATTCAGCCAGTAGAGCCTGCTTTGAATCTCAGTTCTGGCCAGACAAAAACAAAGGAAAGACGAGAATAGAAGAAACACCTCCATGGAAAGGTGCACTGATGGGCACCATCTGCTGACTGGTCTGGAAATTGCTTGGGAAAGAACTGCTTTTAGGACTTTCTTAAATCAAATTCCTGGGAGAAAATCTGCACCTCATTAGTAAATCCCTGAACTGATTTTGATAACATTAGCTGGGGAGTTTTAAAGATTTAGAATTAGAATAAGTTGAAACAAATATCAAAGAAAAGCAGTAAAAAAATAGCCAAAAGATAAAAATTGGCTTTCAGAGTAAATTCACCAAAATATTCAGATGCCCAGACATCAGCAAAAAATTACAAGCCGTACTAGGAAACAGGAAGAGATGGCCCAGCCAAAGAACAAGCCAAATATACTGAAGAGATGAAGGATTTAAGAGAACTAATCAATGATAATCACCTAACTCTCCTAAATCAATTCAAAGACTTGAAAGAAAATATGACTAAAGAGATAAAGGATATTAAGAAGACACTGGGTAAGCATAAAAAACAATTTGAAAGTCTGTAAAGGAAAGTAACAGAGCTTATGGGAATGCAAGACAGGATGGATGAGATTAAAAATACATTAGGTGGGATGCCAGAATAATTTTTTTCTGGAAATTTCTTTTGGAACTCCTTGTTGGATTTTGGTGGTAAAAAGGTCAGTTCACTACAGAAAAGTTTTAAACACGAGGATAGAGTCTGAATCCTTTGGTCTGCCTGAGCCATACACAATGTATTTTTCCATTATGTCTCAAAAATATATTATAGGCATATTTGAAGAGCAAATTTGAATTGACTGAAGATAGAATTAGTGATTTCAAAGACAGAACATATGAACAGAAAAGACAGGAGAACAGATAGAGAACAGAATGGAAAAAATGTCATATGAGGATTACATTGAATTCCAACTATTGTGCTGGAAACATCTTCCCTCAACCTCAGTAGAATAGCCGGAGGGTTTTACACTCTAAAAGGTAGGGCCTACTCCCCATAACCAGCAGGAACCAGCTAAAGAGGAATGGCCATTGCTCTTCATCTCCTCCTTAAGAACAAGAGTGTAAGGATTGTGGGAACACAGCCATCAGGTTAGGCAGGTAACACTCAGCTCTCACTAAAACAATGGAAGAAGAGACAAAGGTTGTCTTGGGGACTGGTTTTTGGGCACAGAAGACCAAGACACTGCTTCACAATGCCTAGGAGAGTAAGGGACAGAGAGACAAAGAAGCCAAAAAAACAGACTGTGAGTTATTAAAACTCCTGGCTCCTAGGAAAGTCTCCCCTTGCCAACCCCCAAGATATTAAGCAAGGGTAAAACTCCTGATGAATTCCATCTAACTGAGAGGAGAATAGATGCCTTCCAACTTGCCAGCTGCTTTGGATACATATATATAAAATGGGAAAGTGGTCCGAGTCATCTAAGAGGGTACTGGAAAGATAAAGAAGCCAAAGGAAAACTGCAATTTGCTTGCCCCTGTGGCTGGAAGTGACACATACTCTGCCCTCAAGGGAAATAGCCTAAGTGAAGCCACTAGATCCCTGCTCTGAATGGAGTGTGAAGGGGCATTTCCTGGGAGGAAGAGGGGTCTGGGAGGGTAAGAGTGGTTTCTTTGTGGTTAATTTGGCCAATTGAGTCCCCTTTGAATATCAGAAGGGACCCTGACATGATACGGAGAGGGGAGGGGAATCTCCTCAGGCAGGCTATCATGCCCAGCTGCCCAGGTAAAGAGAGGTATGTGATTAGCAAAGAGGCAGGGGCAGGCACCTAATCAGAAGAACTCTGGCAAACTGCCAGGAATCTAACATGACTGAGGGAAAGGGAGAAGAAAGCCTTCTGAAAGGCTGACTAACCTAAGGAGACAGATTAGCTCAGTGGAAGAATTCCTGCTTTACATATATGAGGTAGCTGGTTCAATTCCTGGCTCATCTTAGAGATGTGATTTACCAGGTTATCAGGCATCCAGTTGAAACTTTATGACAGGGAACATATAGACACTCCCTTTATATTAGCTGTTCTTGGATCTCTTATTTTTTTTAAAGGTTCCTTTTTATTATTTTTCCTTATTTTACTCACTAAAACCTGTTCAAAACTTGCAGAGGGCGGGCTGCAGGGTGACTGACTGATGAACATCAGCAACCTGAGAAGCTCCTTAGGGATCTAAGAGGGAAGGCTGATTTTTCCATGTTTATTTTTGTGTGTGTGGTTTTTTTTTTTTTTTTTTTTTCCCCTTTCTTTAAATGAGTTGCTGCTATATTGTTTCTTGTGTGTTGTGTTTCCCTTTCATTTGTTTCCCTGCTTGTTTTCTTTGTTGTTTACTGTTTTTTTCTACCTATGCTATTTCCTTTTCTCCTGTTTTCTGTTGTTGGTCTTTCATTCCACCTCTTTTTGTTTGTTCTTCAATTTTTCTTCTTTGTACTTCCATCTCACTCTCCTTTTTTCTCTGTATGCTTTCTTTTTTTAACTTTTTTCTTTCTTTAATTTATTCTTTTCCTCTCTTCCCATCATTATAACATTTTAATTCATTGTATATATTTTTCTCTATTCTGTTTCTTGTTTCATTGTTTCTATCCCACTGTTTAAATACTATTCTTCTGTACCACTTAATCGT
>JAQZBX010034013.1:0-18392 GCA_029593785.1 Cabassous unicinctus
ATTTCATTTATTACACCCTTCATTCCCATAAGATCTGCTATTTTTCTATGTATGCTTCCAAATTCTTCTTTATGCTCACCTAATGTCTTCTTAATATCCTTAATTTTTTTAGCCATCTCATTGAATTTATTAAGGAGATTTGTTTGAACATCTATGACCAGTTGTCTCAACTCCTTTATGTCTTCTGGAGGCTTATCTTGTTCCTTTAAGTGGGCCATATCTTCCTGTTTCTTGGTGTGGATTGTAATTTTTGGTTGGTGTCTTGGCCTCTGGCTTACTAGAGTATTTATTCTGGGTGCAATATTTCTCTTTAGTTTAGGGCTTCCTGCTGTTTCTTCCTTGCTGCTTGTATAAGAGGAGCCAAGGATGTAGTTGGTGCTATAAGCTGTGGAGGCTCAAGCTACCCTCATTGTGCCAAAGACCAATGAAGCTTCTCCCACCTTTCTTCTTTGCCAGGGGTAGGGACAAAGCCACAGCTGTGTGGAATAATCCAAGTCATGCAGGCCTCGATTGTAATTGCCCAGAGAGACTGATGAAGCTTCATTCTCCTTTCACACTTACCTGGGGTGAGGTTGAGCTGCAGGTGTGGGCAACAATCTATGCAGTGCAGGTCCAAGATGACCACAGTTGCCCCAGCATACATCTGATTATTCAATCTGTGCCAGCTAAATGTCCATGCAGTTTCCTGGATAGGCTGGTGAAGGGCCCATCAGCTTCCTCCATGCTAGAGTTGGGGCTGATGCCTTGGCTAGGGCTGCAGGCCAATCTGTGTGGAAGAAACCAGTCTCTACCATCACTCTGATTTTCAGTCAGCCCTGCTTCCCCTCATTTTGAGGTTGGAGTTAAAATGGCAACTACCAGCCTCCTTCTGACTTGGACAGGCTCAAACTTTAGCTGTTCTTAGGGTTATACTTTAGCCTGCAAAATTTCCTAATCAGTAGCTGAAATCATTGGCCAACCGTCTCTTCCTCCCCTGTTTTTGGGAAAGGGAGCTTCCAATTCCTGCCACAGAGTAGCTCGTGGGGTGGCTTGCGTTGTCTAAGTAGGATGATCATTGACTTCCATGGCCTGGCCTGTAATTTCCTGAGAGGCTGGAGCAGCTGCCCCCAGCTTCCACCCTGCTCGAGGTGGGCCTGGGGCTTAGGCTAGAGTGGCAATCTGATCTAGATGGAAAAAATCCTGTCCCTACCAGCACTGTGATTTTGAATCAGCCCCCCTTACCCTCGTTTCAGGTGTGAAGTTAAGATGGTGGCCACCGGCCTCTTTCTGACTTGGACAGGTTTAAACTTTAGTTGTTCTTAGGATTATACTTTAGCTCACTGAATGTACTGAGCAGTAGCTGAAGTTTGTGCAAAACCATCTCTTCCTTCCCCATTTTGGAAAGAGTAGCTTTTAATTCCAGCCGTGGAACAGCTCCTGAGGCAGCTTGTGCCTCCAGTGGAGGAAGGTCACCAGCCTCTCTGATGTGGAGTGTTCTAATTATGAATCTTCTCTGCAGATGGGCAGTCTCCTCTTTCCACTCTTTCAAGGGTGTTGCTTGATGCACTTCTGGTCTCCTGAAGCCCCCTAATAAGTGCTCTAGAATAGCTTGGGGTGATGATCAACTGTTCTTTAGCAGGAGCTGATTCTAAGAGCTCTTTATTCTGCCACCATCTTGCTGGTTGTCGCTCTCATTCACTTTTAATTCTTCACATGCACTTATTTGTTCTGCCAGCAGATGGTGATCTTCAACAGCCCTCTCTGATCAAAGCCTGTTTGGAATATGTTCTCTGGGCAGTATGTGCAGCCAACAGACCTGGCCAAGGGGAATTCAGGGAGGAGGTGTCAGGTCACATTTGAAATGCAAGTAAACAACAGAGGCACTTACACTAGAAAAATGAAGGAGTTAGCAGCATTAAGTGCCTTCTTTTGGCCAGACATGGCCCCTTTCCTAAGTGGGAGAGTTGAGGAGAGATTGGGGATCTTGGAGATTCTAAGGATATCAGCAGGGACCTCATGAATTGATGATCAATGGTCTCTCCAAGTTTCTTTTGCAGGTTTCATGAACACTTAGTACTATCTTATGCATAATAACACATTGAGTTTATTTATGAGGTTTCCTATGGCATGGTTTTGGGTTTTGCCTTATTCTAGTAGCTATATTTTGGAGGTATTCTAATTCACCAAGGCATTCCTTTGTGTACAGGAGTCATCAAAGAATAAAGTGTAATATCATTATTTGACTATTACAAAATGCATGTGACATCTATTTTTTTTAATCTTGGAGCTCATTTCTTAATGAGAAATGTTATACTAATTCTAAAATATATCAAGAAGAGAGAATCTAGTTATGGATAGAATTCTGCTGCTAGTAAGAGAAAATCCACTAAATAATGTTATCAGAAACGTTTGGCTTATTTTTCCACACATCACAGGTGTAGAGTTATGCAGTCAAGGGTTTTTATGTCAGCTCAGGAAATTTCTTAAGTTGTTAAATCTTTGTTTATTTTAATTTATTAATTGATTATTTAATGTATTTATTTGGGACATACTGGAGATTGACCTGGAGGCCTTGTACATGGGAAGCAGGTGCTCAGCCCCTAAGCTACACACACTCCCCTCTCCTTTAATTTTTGAAGACCTGCTGCACTTATAGACACAAAAATCATATCATATTCAGGAAGAATGGACTTCAAAGATCTAGTAAAAATGAATGTGCAAGATTAGACTTGAAATATTTCTATATTTTTGTGTAAGACATATAAGAAAAAGTGTCATATCACAGGCAGTGTGAATTTTCAAAAAATGAATATAATCCATGGAACCAGAACAGAACATGACCAGTGCCTAAGTATCTGCTCTTTGCCTAAGGTTCTTTCTACACTAAATGTAATATTATTCAGCAGCAAAAAGAATGGAACTTCTCATCCATGCTACAACATATGTACATCATGTTGAGAGGAATGTCAGGCATGGAAAAACACATATGGTATTATCTTGCTTATATGAAATATGTAGAGGTGGATAGTAGATTATTTTACTAGGGAATGAGGCAGGGAGTGGTTCTTGCTTAATATGTGCAGAGTTTTGTTTAAGGTTATGTATTAGTTCAGGTAAATGATGTTGATTGTATCCACATGTTGTGCCTATAAACATTAGCAGGGAATTGTATAACTGAATATGGTTAAAATGCAACTTTAATTGTTCTTATCTTACTACAATGTAAACTTTTAAAAATATATAAAGTTTTTAATTTCTTGTTTAGTCTGAAATTTATAGAAACAGTAGTGATCTATTAAGGAATTATATTGGGCAACACACAAGAATATGCGAGAAAATTAAATGAGACTATCTGTTCATGTTGATAGGCTCAGGTTCAGGTACATAAGAAGGTTTAAATATATTTCATATAATGATGATTTTATATATGAGGGACAAAATAACAGGTGGTAATTTTATTACAAGCATGATATGCTTAATTGTTTTGGCAATGCATCCTCAAGAAAAGAAGTGTAGCTTTCATGGTTTCCATGTTTTTATATCTTTAAATAGAGTTCTCTTTATTGAAAAGGAGAGTAGTAAATTTCTGGAGGAAACTTCTAGGACTGTATATTCACCCTATGTCAGAGCTTTGGAGATCTAAGGGACTTAGACCAGATGGGCACCTCAGTCTTTGGAATAACTTTAAGTCAATGGATGGTGTATGTTGCCAACAGGTTACATCTGTGGAAGGTAGGGGAACTCATGGAGTAGAAATAATTGAAATGGGATTCCCCTGACTCACAACCTGGCCTATTGGGAACATAGACTGTCATAAAAAATTCCTTTATGTTCAGAACAATATCCCACAGGGAAATGATGCTGATCGGTAGAAGTAACAAGGAAATGTGCTAATGATTGTCTATACAGAAGGTGAAAATATCTCCTCTGCTTCTATCCCTCATGCTTGGCAACTCTGGGCTGGATGGAACATGCTAGTTTCCTTTGGAAACCCAAGAGCTTCAGTCCCATCACCAAGCACTGGGGAGGAATTTGGACTTCCACATGGAGACCTTCTTCTCAGAGACACCATTCTGGTGAGTCTGAAAGCTCAGCAGAAATTGCAGGAGAAGAATCACGGAGAATGAAAGCTGAGAACCTTTCCCTGGGATCATCTGAGAGCCAGCCCAGCCTGGCCTGGCATTAAGACATCATCGTGCTTGTTTAGATAAGTAGAAGAATAATAAACCTGATCTCATCACCCATGATAGCCATTCTTATAGTTACAGGAAGGAAACATGCTAAGTATTTTACAGATATTAATTTATCATCTTAAATATTTCAGGAAGATGGATGCGATGATCACTCCTTTATAGTTCACTATATTAAGAATTAAAATAATTTGGTTCTTATCAAATTTCAACACCTAATGTAATGGTAGGTCTGAGCTTCAAAATTAATTTTTTCTGGCTCCAATACTTTTTGCATTTAATATAATTTAAAAATCTTCTTCTGCATCCCATAAAAAAATCCCCAACATATGTGCTGCTTACCAAATTTTCTTTTGTGAAAAGTTGGTTAGTTCTCCTGTCATTTTACTCTTGGAATGTTCAATATGTAAGGTGTCTTGACACCGTGAAAATATCACTACTTTTAGGAGGGATAAATTGGGTATTACTCTTTTATTAATTTTCCTAGGTATCAGGGTATATTATCAAGATTGGAATGCCACCAGAAACAAGGAAAGTTTCTATCACAGCCCCTCTGTGGTGATTTTTTATTTTAGTTTTTCTTTTCCATCAGGTGCATTTGATTTCTCTCTCTCTGCTTATGCAGCAGATTCTCATATTTCTTTAAACACAAGGCAGAGAATTTTTGTACCAAAATAAAGTCCCTAGTTTTCATATGCAAGGAACCTCATGACCTGGAAGTTCTGGGTACCATATCTAAATATTTTGGGGAAATAATATGAAATAATATGATGACCCCTTGAACTGTACTCACTTGTGATGTACTAATTTTTTGTGGAGATTTAAAGAGCATGTTATTAACAGAGCACCAGGATATCACTTTGTCTTTCTCTGTGTTTCTCCCTCTCTGTGTAGTCTGTGTTTCTGGGTTTGATTGTGTGTGTATGTGTCTAAGTGTGCATGTGTATCTGAATTTCTGTGTGTGTTTGTGTTTTCCTGTGTGTGTCATCTCTGTGTGTATGTGTATATGTGTGTTTTTCTTTTTATCTGAAGTGTCTCTTTTCATGTGTGTCTGTGTGTGTCTATGACTTTCTGTGTGTGCTTGTTTTATTTATTTTTAAAGATACTTAGATTACATACATGGTACATTAAAAATTTTATGGAATTCCCAAATGCCCCACTCCCTATCCATCCCACTTTCCCATATTAATAACATCCTTCATTACTGTGGAACATTTGTTACAATTGATGAACACATTTCAGAGCATTGTCACTAAATGTGGATTATAGTTTACATTATACTTTAAACTCTTTTCCACACAATTTTGGAAGTTATGACAAGATATCTAATGGCCTGTATCTGTCATTACAATGCCATTCAGGAAAATACCAATATTCCTAAAATGCCCCCACATTACACATGTTTTTCTCCCTTCACTCCCTTCAGAACCTCTGGTGGTCGTGACCTCCACATCAATGATACAGGTTCTTCCTTTGCTAGAATCACAATAAGACTATACTAGAATAACAGTAAGTCGACTGTTGTCCATCATTCATTCCCCAATCCTGAGAATTGTGGGATGGTAATTCCCACTCTTTCTCTAATTGAGAGGTGCCTTAGATTCCATGGGGTAGATGTATGGGACTATCTTCCTTGCAAATGTAGATTTTCTCTGTTCCTTGGGATGGTCATTGTCCATCATCATTTTCTTGTTAGTTGTCCCGGATGAGCCCACTGAACTGGAAAGTAGGTGTTGAAACTTTGTTGAGACTCAGGAACAACTGGCACATGGAAAGCCCAAAGATTTAAGTCTCATGGACTTAAACCTATCAACTCTAGTACTAACTGTAAGCTCAAATAGAAGGAGCAGAAAAGCCATGTGTAGGGAAAGCCCAACTGAGTCCAATTCTGTAACAATGGGGAGGATAAATTCCAAAGAATGGCACACTGATAAGGTGCCAAAATCCTGAGCTATCAGCCATGCCTAGAGAATCTGGATGTCTCCAGAGCCTTCAGGAGCTCCAAAATTTTAGGCAATATTTACTGTGGCAGTCAATGTGGTCCCAGTGAAACATGGATAAGTGTAACCTCTGGAATGAGCTCACCAACTCATTCTGAAGTCTCTTAGCCATATAAACTCAATTGTCTTTACTTTTCTCTCCTTTTGTCCAAGGTCTTTTTGCAGTTGCCTTGCTAGTTGGTGCTGGGTTTTATCCCCTCAGTGCCAGGGATGCTGAACCCCAGGTAACAAATGTACCAACCACATGTAACATGGTATTAATAGAGGAAAGGGGAAATGGGGAGGATGTTGGGTATATGGGCCTCCTCTCTACTCTGGACATGATTTTTCAGTAACCAAAAGCTTCTTTGAAGAAAAAATGAAAAAAAGTCACTGGGGGAATAAGTGGAAGAAAATTTTCACTGTACATACAAGAGAACAGATCTTACAGTAATGAGAGACATAATGCCATAATTTTTTATATTATTTTTAAATTATTTTTTATTTCAAATTCTTTTTAATTTTTTTGTATTTTATTTGTCATTTTTAAGACTATCATTACTATTTCATATTCTTACCAATTTTATTCTGTTATTGTATTGGCTTCATTTTTCAAGAAGTTTTGGATCACAGAAGATTACAACAGTGACAGGGGAGGAGCATTTGTGCATGGTGTCAGTGATGGGGTATACATGGGAGGATGTTCACCTGGGGCATTCTTATAAGGCATATGAAAGCATTTAAATGTTCATGGGGCATTGTAAAGGTGGGTGGAGAGCCACATAATAACCAAAAGAATATCAAATTCCCATCTTGGAGAGCTCTGCCATGTTCTCTATTAGGAAACCAAGAATCCTCTGAGTACTGGGGCAGTGATTACTGAAGGACGATGGGCCATTGATGAGCCCTTGATATTGATGATTGTACTTATGAACCTTTACTTTGAAATCGAATCTTAGCCTAGTAATATAGTTTGCTGAAAAGTTACTTCCTGAGGGCCTCCTTGTTTCTCAAATATGGCCTCTTTCTAAGGCAAACTTAGCATATAAATACATTACCTTCTCCCCAGCATATGCTTGTTTTTTACTGTGTTTGCATGTCTTTGTATATGTCTGTGTTTGTCTATTTGTGCCTGTGTATCTCTCTTTGTCTTTGTATGTGTCTTTTTGCATGTGTACTTGTATGTGTCTCTTTAACTGGGTATATGAGTATTTGGTGGTTTGCACAGTCACCAGAACATGGGTATTTTAGTTCATAATTCTAATATGTGTCTTCTATAATTCAAAGAATGAACAAAAGACTGCCCATGAAAACAGGAGTGGTTCCCTTTCATTTCTGTTAGACATTTTGTTATTGTTAATTTCATTCATCAACTTGTCTAGGTTAT
Source organism: Cabassous unicinctus (assembly GCA_029593785.1). Taxonomy (NCBI): domain Eukaryota; kingdom Metazoa; phylum Chordata; class Mammalia; order Cingulata; family Chlamyphoridae; genus Cabassous; species Cabassous unicinctus. The sequence goes on from JAQZBX010034013.1 coordinate 7,536, forward strand.
GGTGCTTGCACAAGAAAACTCTGACCTCATTGTTAAGGTGAGGTGTTTTGTAGGTGGATTGAAATCATTCATCAGTTTGTTTCATCTAAGTTTGATTGCATCTACAATGAAAAAAGATATTCCTCAGTAAGGAGAGGAATATCCTCATACAAACAGTTGTGGCCTTCAATGGAAAACTGAGAATTTCAGCAGGCACAAAGAAGAATTTCTAAGAATGAAATTTCAGCAGTCATAAAGAAGACTTTCTGTCTTTATTTCAGACAGTCAGCTTCTCCTATAGAATCTGAATTCACCTTAAACAAATTTTAACTTGTGACCTGCCCTATGGAATTCAGACTTACCAATCCCCATAGTTATAAAAGTCAAATTGAAAAGTAAAAACAATTCTGTTTTTCTGGGGAATCCTAATACAAATTTGATACCAGGAGTGCATTTTAAGGAACATTATTTTAAAGATGAAATTTCTGCATGTATTCTGGGGTTTTCAAATGGTTCTCTCATCTGATTAGATTAAGCAGGAGCTATAACAAACTTGGAAAAACAATGGGGAAGATTGGATTCTGAGTGGCAGAAGCCAAGTGGCAGCACTTAATTGCTAAATACAAGATAGGTGTGGCTACTGTAATAGACAAGAAAAGTAAAGGCTGTAATCAGAATGGTCTCTCACAGATATATGGCATTGGCTAGTTGATTTTGGGGAACCTAGAAGTGAAATGGATGAGCAGTCTACTAGATTCTGACTTGATATATATATAAGGAGAAGTTTGTAGGTGAAATGAACAAAAGCCTTGAATTACACACACTCACACTCAAAATCATGGCCTTCAGTCTTTTCCCAAATGTGGGACAGCTTATAGGCCCAGAACACCTTGAAACAAGGGAAGACCAGAAGCCATGCAGAAAGGGCTTCCTTTTTTGCAAACAATTTTCTTCTACCAATCCTCAAATAAACCAAAAACCTTTTACCCAGGTGATTGCTACATTGAGGATGCAGAAATATTTGGACATTTAGGGTTTATTAGATGCTGCATGTGAAATGACATGAGTTCCATGAGACCAAAAACATCACTGTGTACCCCAATAATGTAAGGACTAATGGATGTCAAGTGATCAAGGTAGTTTTAGCTTATATTTGTCTCTACAGTGATTCCAGAGAGTTACTATTTCCATTCTGTAGTTATTTCCCCTGTTCCAGCATGCAAAATTGAAATAGAAATATGCAGCAACGGACAGAAACCCCACACTGGTTCCCTGCCCTGTGGAGTTAGGTCTATTATAGTAGGAAAGGCCAAGTGGAAGACACTAGAACTGCTTCTAACCAGCAAAATAGTGAAACAAAAGCTATAGGGTATACCTGGAGGGATTGCAGAGTTTAGTGCCACCAGGAAGGATTTGAAGGGACTTCCCACCACATCACCTTCAAGTCTTCTATTTGGCCTGTGAAGAAAATAGATGGAACTTGGAGGATGACAATGGATTATTATAAACTTAACCAGGTGCTGACTTCAATTGCAGCTGTTGTTCCACATGTGGTATCACTTCTTGGATAAATTAATGCCTCCCTCGTACCAAGTGTGGCAGGATGAATTTTGTACCCCAGAAAAACATGTTGTTAAACTCAATCTATTGCTGCAGATGTGAACCCATTGTAAATAGGACCATTGGATGATATTATTTTTTAGATAATAAGCAACCAGCTGAATCAGGATGAGTCTTAATCTTATTATTAGAGGACTTATAGAGAAGGCCACAAAGAGAACATAACAGGAAAAAGCTGGAAGGAAAAGAAATCCAGAAGAGAAAAAATATTACATCATCATTTGAGAGAAAAGCTGAGGACCCATTGACCACTGGCAATCAACTCCAGAACTCCACAGTCTTCAAAGACAAAGTGTTGCCTTGCTGGCACTTTGATTTGGACTTCTTCTAACATAAAAGTGTGAAAATAAATTCCCAATTGTTTAAGCAAAACTGTTGTGTGGTATTTGTTTTAGCATCTGGGAAACTGATACAGATGGTATGCAGCTATTGATCTGGCAAATGCTGTTTTATTGATACTTGTTAGTAAATATCACCATAGACAGTTTGCTTTCACCTGGCAAAGCCAAAAAGAAAGACACTTTCACTGTCCTATCTCAGGGGCATATCAACTCCCCAGACCTATGTCATAATTTAGTTCAAGAGAATTTGGCAGTCTCTCCCTTCCACAAAACATCACATTGGTCCGTTCCATTGATGACATTATGTTGATTGGACCTGTGAGTAAGAAGTGGCAACTACTCTGGAATTGCTGGTAAGGCATTTGGATATCAGAGGATGGCAGAAAAATCAATAAAATTCATGGACCTTCCACCGCTGTGAAATTTTTCAATGTCCAGTGCTGCAGGGTATGTTGAGATATCCCTTCCAAGGTGAACTATAAGGTGTAGTATCTGTCTTCTTTTAAAACAGAAAAAGTGGCAAAACACCTATTTGTCCCCCTTGGAGGTAATATATTCCTCAGTTGTGTGTGGTATTCCAGCCCATTTACAGAGTGACCTGAAAAGTTGCTAGTTTTGAGTGATGACTTGGAAAGAGGATGACCTGTATTGTTTCAGGATGCTGAGGAAGTGGCTCTGCCACTTGGATCATATGATTCAATGGTACTGAAAATTTCAGTGGTGAATTGAGAGGCCATTTGGAATCTTTGACCTAACCCTGTGGTAGAATCAAAATACAGACCACAAAGAATTTGGATGAAATCTCTTTTATCCTCTGTAGATAAGTACTTTCCTTTTGAGAATCTCCTTTTATCCTGCTACTGGGTCTTATTAGAGGATGAACACTTTCTTCACCATGGGCCACCAAGGTACCAGGAGAATGTTTTGAGCTGGGTATTTTCTGATCCCATAAAGTTGTGTGTGCAAAGCAGCACTCCATCACAATATAGAACTGTTGTATATGAGATCTGTCTTATGCTGGCCCTGATGGCAAAAGTAAGTTGCAGAAGGACATAACCAAATTGCCCATGTCCTGCTTCTGCTTCATTGTCTTCTGTTTCCCAGGCAGCAGCTATAGCTTCATGTGGAGTTTCTTATGACCAATTGTCTGAAAAAGGACATTTTGGGTCTTATTTTGAGATGGTTCTGCATGATATACTGGTACACCTGTAAGTGGACAGCTGAAGAACTACAGATCCTTTCTAGGCCACCCCTGAAGGGCTGTGGTAAAGGGAAATCCTCCCAGTGGGAAGAGCTTCATACAGTGCACCTGGTTATCAATTTTGCTTGGAAGGAGAAATGGCCAGTCATGTAACATTTGTATACTTATTCCTGGAATGTGGCCAGTGATTTGACTGGATGATCAGGAATTTGGAAGGAATATGATTGGAAAATTGATGATAAAGAGTTTGGGGAAGAAGTATGTGGCTAGAACTTTCTTAATGAGCAAAAAAACCAGGAGGCATTTGGGTCCCACGTGAATGCTCACCAGAGCTTCACTTTAGCAGAGGAGAATTTTAATAATCAATGGACAGGAGGATTTGTTCTGTCATTTACCAATGGGCTCATGAATAAAGTGGCCATGGTGGTAGAGAACAAAGTTATGCATGGACTTTGCAAAATGAACTTCAACTCATCAAAACTGACCTGACTAGAGTCAAAGCTTAGTGCCTAATCTGTCAGCAGCAGACAAAAACACTTTGTCCCTGATATGTCACCATACCTTTTGGTGATCAGCCTGTTACCTGGTGACAGATTGTATATATTAGATCACTTTCATAATGGAAGGGGCAGTGCTTTTTTTTTTTCTTACATGAATAGATACGTACTCTGGATATGAATTTGCTTTCTTGGAAGAAATGCTTCTGTGAAACTGCCATCTGTGACTTCCAGAATGCCAAATCCACCATCTTCTTATTCCACACAGTGTTGTTTCTGATGAAGGAAACCACTTCACAGCAAATGAAATGTGGGAACTGGTGCATGCTCAGGTAATTCACTCCTCTTACCAAGTTATCCATCATGTTGAAGTAGCTGGATTGATAGAATAGTGGAATGGCTTTTGGAAGCCTCAGTTATTCTAGTAGCTGGGTGGCAAAACCCTGAAGTTCTGGGCAATGTTATGCAAGAAGGTCTAAATTAGCATCGACTCTAAGGTGCTCTTTCTCCCATAGGCAGGTTCTTGGGTCCAGGAAATAAGGTATGGAGATGGGATTGGCACCACATATTATATTACCCCTATTGATTCATTGGAAAACTTTTGTTTCATGTGTCTTCAACATTATGCTCTGCTGGTATAGAGGTCTCATTTCCAAAAAGTAAGGGTCCTCCCACCAGGATATCCAATAATGTTTCCAAAGACTAGAGGATAAGATTGCCAATGGACTACTTTGGGCACCTCATGACCCTGACTCAACAGTCAAAGAAGAGTTACTGTACTGGCTGCAGTGAATGATCCTGATTATACAGCATTTCTTAATACTATTAATACATGCCATGTGGTTAAAGTCAATGGAAAACTACAACAACCCAAAGCAGGCAGACTACTAATAGCCCAGCAATGTCAGGATTGAAGAATTGTATTACTAAACCAGTAAAATAGCCATGACCAGGTGAAATGCTTACTGAGGATACCGTGAATATGGAATAGGACAAAAAAGGAGTTTTTACATATAATGTAGGACAATGTAACCAGTTGCAGAAATTAAGAGTTATTTCTTCCTTGTTTTGTAATGGGTATGTTTGTATACACAAATAAAGAAAAAAATCTTTGTTTTTTCTATCCCTGATCCTTATATCATATTAAATAAATTGTATTAATTTTATGTTATATTATATAAGTTTCAGGATATGAAAGATAATAGTTAATATTATCTAAATTCTTGCATCCTCTTCTGGGGACAGTGGAAGTGTATTTCCAGTAGTAGCAAGACAGTTGAATTATGTTAGGTAAAAGTATGTCTATGATATTGACTTTATTTGGAAATTAAACACCATTTAAGAAATGTGTGTCAGTGTAAGTTTATTAAGTGAGGATCATTATGGTTAATTTCATGTATCAAGTTTTCTGCCTTATGTTGCCTAATTGTTTGTTCAAGCAAGCTTTGGCTTGATTGTTACTATGAAGGTGCTTCTTAGATGGATTTAAATCATTAGTCAGTTGATTCCATCTATGGCTGATTTCATCTGCAATCAACAATAGAGATTGCATTCAGCAATGACAGGAATCTTCTTATCCAATCAAGGGAACCTTAAAGGGAATGCAGAGAGCTTCCTCAGTCACAAAATAAGAATATCTATCTCTGCTTCTAACATTCATCTAATCCTGGGGATTTCATCATTACATTCTTTGGAACCTCCAGTGTGAACCTTCTTTGGGTCATGTCAACATTATCTTCATTGAGTCTTTTACTTGAATGTCTTACAGATTTTTGACTCACTAATTCCCATGCTCTCTTGAGTCTAATCCTATTATAAATATCTTAATATATACATATGTATGTATATTCATGTATATACTATCTATCTATCTATCTATCTATCTATCTATCTATCTATCTATCTATCTCCTGCTAGTTTCATTACTCTGGAGAGCACTGACTAATCCACTTTTGCAACCAACTTAATAAAGTGCAAGAAGTATAACACGGAGGTAAGGGACTCCCTGTGTCTTGAAGTTTCATCATTGGGGATCCTTCTTGTTATTAACCTTCTCTGAAATCATCTCTCATCCTTCTCCCTTTTACTCATCCCCTGTCACTATGGCTTCTCTATTGAACTTGAACATCCAATAAATCCCTTTCCTTAGGTCTTTTGACCTGGAAAATCCCTCTGCTGGTCATAAATATCTGATATCTTTTTTGCTCCTGCCTTCTACTTTGAGGACTCTTCAAATGTTCCCCCATTGGCCACTCTTGCCTTAATATTGAACACACTTTCTGAAGCACTCAATTTTCCCTGCATTAAATTCATTTTAGCCATTATCTCCATGTGACATGTTATATGGGTATGGTTTTATTTGCTTATTTTCTTTCTCTATCATCAGATTTAAGGTAACTTGTTTTCAGTGCATTATTCCCATTGTCTAGTCAGTGCCTGCAGCATAGCTGGACTGCATATTTATTACACAAATGAATGAATAGATTTCCATAGAAATTTTGCAGTGTATAACAAAGTGGGGAATATTTTGAAAGGGTGGGGGGAGCAATTGCTAATCAAAGACAGCACTCTTTGTTTAGATTTGATAAACAAATCTAGAATTTAATTTCTGGACTCCAAATACAAGTTATAAATAGAGTAGTAATGGTAGTTTGTTTGGAAATTAGTCATGTTCTCTCTCTCTTTCTGTTAATCCCATCAAGCACATGAAATCAGGAAATAATACACGAATTTCTGAATTTCTCCTTTGGGGATTTTCAGAGGAACCGGAATTGATGTGCTTCCTCTTTGGGCTTGTTCTGTCCCTGTACCTGACCACCATCTCTGGGAACCTGCTCATCATCCTGACCACCATCACTGACTCCATGTCCACGCACCTATGTACTTCTTCCTGTCCAATCTGTCCTTTATTGACATCTATTTAACCACCACCACAATGCCCAAAATGCTGGTAAACATATAGTCACAGATCAGAGTCATAACCTATGCAAGCTATCTCACCCAGATGTACTTTTATGTGCTCTTTGTAGGGTTATATGACTTCCTCCTGGCTATGATGGCCTATGATCACTTCATGGCCATCTGTCACCCCATAAGCTACACGGCCATCATGTACCCCCAACTCTGTAGGCTGCTGGTTCTGGGGTTCTGGACCATGAGTGTACTGCATTCCTTATTACAAAGCTTCATGGTGTGTGCCTGTCCTTTCATAAACACTTTCAAAATCCCCCACATTTTCTGTGACCTTGATCAGATGATCCAACTTTCCTGTTCTGACATCTTCTTCAATGAAATAGTGAAGTATTTTGCAGCTTGGCTGCTGGGTTTTGGTTCCTTCATTGGTATCATTTACTCATATTCCAAGATTTTTCCCTCTGTACATGCAATCTCATCAGCTTAAGGGAAGTATAAAACATTTTCCACCTGTATGTCTCACCTTTCAGTGGTTTCCTTATTCTATGGTACAGTCTAGGTTTTTATCTTAGTTCCAATGCATCACCAAAAACACACTTAAGTGTAACAGCTTTGATGATGTACCCAATGGCCATGCACATGTAGAACCCCTTCATATAGAGTCTGAGGAATAAAGAAATGATGAGGTCTCTGAAAAGATTCTTTGGAAGGGAAGTCATCAAAGTGTCATTTTTTCTTAGGCAAATGAAATGCCTGTGATTTCAGAGCTTAATGTCTGAGAACCAGAAATCATTTCATGAAACAGAAACCTGCCCTAAATTCAGATATGATCTTGAATCTGATGGAAAAAAAACAAAAAACCTTAAATCATACATTGTACTACTATAGAGAATAATTGTTTTCTAAATTTTATTTTTTAAAGAAGTTTTAGATTGCAGAAAGATTACATAGAAAATATAAGGAATTCAGAGGCTACTATTCAAATCTCTCCAGGAGTGGGGTGGGGTTTTGGTATCCATTCTGGAGCTCAGTGCTTTCCCCACAAAAAGAAAAAAATGATAAAGGAATCATGGAAAAATAATAGCAATTGGGGGATTTGAGTAAAAGATAAAGAAGTTCCTTGCAATATTCTAAGTGTTTGAAATAATTTTAAAATAAAAAAATTGCAAAAGTCATTTAAAAATTATTTAATAACTCATTAAAATTAAGAAAATATACTACTTCTTTCCTCTTTCTCTTTATTTCCCCTATTAATAACATCTTTCATTAATGTGATATATTTGTTACAATTCATAAATAAATATTGAAGCAGTGCTAATAACCATTACCCATAGTTTACATTATGGTTTAAACTTTGCACTGGAAAATTTTATATGCTTTGACAAAATGTATAATGGTCTGTATCTGTAATTGCAATATGATATGAAACAATTCCAATGTCCCCAAAGTGCCCCATGTTCTTCATATTCTTCCCTCACCTTCCTCTCAGAACTTCCAGCCATCATTAAAAGAATTGTGCTTGATGATTAACATCTACTCATTGAAGTAAGACATCTTAGTAATCCTGCACAATGGGATATATACTTTGGGTTTCAGGACTGGATTGCACATTTTGCCTTATTTTATTTTACAAAATATATGACTTTTTCCATTTCTTTAAGCAAAATGCCTACCATTTCTACACATTTTGTCCTATGCATTATAGAATATGTCAGTGAAAAATCTATATATTTATTAATTCATCTAATGTGTTATCTCCTTACTCTTGCTTCACAATAAAAATAACTTTTGTTATGGATAAGAAAGTGAAAACCTCAGAAGTGTTTTTAAATTTCAATTCAAGACCATGATCTGGTAATGTGAAACTAAAAAGAACCTTTGAAGATTTATAAAGATAGACAAAGAATCCCATTCCATATATCTGATCAGCTAGGTAAAACATTCTCCAAATTCAAAACTATTATATTTTGTCAATCAGGATAATGTAATAACAAATCCTAAACTTCACTCCTTTGTTGGTAGGGAGATATTTTTTAAACAAATGGCTTAAACAAAAATAAAATATCAACTGAAAGAAAGCTAGTGAATAATCTAGGAACTGAATAACACAGTGAACCCAGAGGTGGATGAGAATTGTGATTTATAGTAGAAATACAAAAATGTCCTTCTATGAACTAGAAGAAATGTTTATCACTATTGCAAGGTTGTAAGAATTGGAGAAGCATGAGAAAAATACAATTAATATAACCTATGTACTCTAGTCAACGGCAATACTGTAATATTTGTGCATCAGTGTCAAAGAAGTACTGTGTTAATAATAGGAAGGTATGGAAAACTATACCAAATATATGCTGTAGACTTAGATTGTGGTAATAGTCTGATATTCTCTCATTATTTATAACAAATGTTCAACAACAATGTAGTGTGTTGGTGAATGGGATGTTATATGGGAATTTCACACACATGTGCATGAATGTTTTGTAAGTCCACAGGTTCTCTAATAAAATATTTTTTAAAATATTAATAATAAAAATAACACAACTACCAATAAAAAAAAAATGTTACTCACACAAAAGAGTATACTGTAAGTACTCAGCTTGCTGAATTTTTCCAAAATGAATATCTGTATAAAATCAGAGCCTTAGAATTTCCCAGATGTCTGTTCTTGTCTAGACAACTTCCCCATTTTTGGAAAAGCACTCTCCTAACTCTAACTTACAGGTTAATTTTGGCTATTTGTGTAATTTATATAAATCAATTATAATTTATATATTATTTTTGTAGGCTTTTTCCCTGACTCTGCATATTTTTGGAAATGGCTATAAAAAAAGCGATGGTCATTTCTTCATTGTAATCATTTGCATTACTATATTTTAGTTTATGTATCCTACTTTACTGTTGCTGAGAATTTCTTTAGTTTCTGTTTAGGCACTCTCATCAATAATTTTCCTGCCAACATCATGGTTTATATCTTCTCTTAATGCATGTGTGTGATGGGAGAGAGTGGGAATGCTGGATCTTGATGGCAAAATTATGATAAACATTGCAATGCCTGGAAGTCCCAGCAGATGAGGAAAGGAATCTGTATGACTCAACGTTCCCAAGAGAAACAGAACCAACATGTTTTAAGGTACAGAGCACTTGAAAAAGGTGGAGTTTCTACTCCATAAAGCCCAAATGATAAAATATCAATCCACAGATGACAAAGCTTCAAATCTCATAGAGATTACCCTGGTGAGTTTCAGACTTGTTTCAGACATGTGGTCTCTGTTTCCTTCCAGTTTCTCACTTCTGGTATTAAAATGTTTTACTAAAGCAAAATAAGTCTCTGCTTTATTTTGGAAGCAAAGAATCTGTTTCTTATATTCCACAGATGGAAAGGAATTTTCCCACAAGAGAGAGAATTCTAATACCTTATTTTGTGAAGACTTTGGGATATGATGATGAGATAAATGTATTTTGCATGAAAGAAAAACATCTTTTTTGAGGTTCTGAGGGTCAAATGTGTGAGACCAAATTATGTACACCCTCAAAAGATATATATTTAACTGTATCGCTTCTTCCTATAGGCAAGAATCCAATTGTAAATAAGACCCTTGAAAATATACTACCAGTTAATATGTGGGCTCATTTGTGAGTAGAATATTCTAATTTCTTATTTGGATAAGTCCCAGCAGACTTAGTGTGATCTTTTATTCATATTAGTGGAGGCATTATAAAAACCAGAAGTCAGAGGAACACATGGAAGGAGGAAATCAATGACACAGTCATGTGATAGGAAATGGCCAGAAACAAAGCTACTGAAGCTGAAAGAAAAACAGCCTCTCCCATTCCTTGATTTAGGACTTTTGGCCATATACCCATGAGCCAATAAGTTCTTGTTGTTTAAGCCAACCCAGCATGTGCTGTTTGCCATAGCAGCCTGGAAAACTAAGACATAATCCATGGTCTTGAATTTGTGAATGAGTCAAGAACAGAAAACGAGTGGAAATAGAATGGAATATATTGAATGGAGAAACTCCACCCAGAGCTGGAGATGAAAATGGCAGAAGATTTTAGCAATGGGCTACTCTGGTCTGTGCCTTCCTCTGTCTTCTGAAAGTTACCTGTCACCAAAGTCTTCTCTCTGTCTATAAATGAAGGCTAGTATTTCCCAGTCCTTCTCCTATTATTTTCCTATAAGGAGCCTTTTTAGAAATTATAAACAGTAAATTTCCTCTCCACATACAAAGTTTTAATACCACAAACACATATTCAATTCCTTTATATGGTTATCAATGATTTTAATGTCTGAGAATTTTTGTTC
>JAQZBX010034014.1:0-25161 GCA_029593785.1 Cabassous unicinctus
GATAGGGGTCCTCTTTCATTCTTTTGCTTAAAGATACCCGGTTCTCCCAACACCATTTGTTGAAGAGACTGTTTTTTCCCAGTAGCGTGGGCTTGGTAGGTTTGTCAAAAACCAGTTGACTGTATAAGTGAGGGTTTATTTCTGGGTTTTCAATTCTATTCCACTGATCAATGTGTCTATCTTTATGCCAGTACCATGCACAGCACAATTTGAAGCTCTTTGCTTCAAGATTCATACTTTATCTTGGATGGTGGTACCCCATCTTCAAAAATAACTATATTTTAACTATGCTTTCAGTAGGCAATTCCAGCATTCTGTGAGGCTAGCAGCTTCTGGGTGGTGTGATATATGATACAATCAGTAGACTCCATGGATATGAGCCCACTCTCACATCTGTTCTATGAAGTGGACTGCCCAGTCTGTTGTGATGATATGTGGTATTCCGTGCCAGTAGATCAAACATTTCATAAGCCCTTGAAAGTAGAGTTAATTGAGACCTTGTGGGTGGAAAAGGAAAACCCACACCCAGAATATGTACCTATTTCTATTAAAATGAATAGCTGGTCTAGTAGTGAAGTAACAAGTGGCCAATTGTTCAAGAAATGTGACCATATTGGGATTTCAGTGCTGTTCTCTGTTGTTTGCAGGTTGAACAGTCAGTCTTTGGCACTGAAGCTACTTTTTTCATGTGCATTATATGCCAGCCCTGGTGTGGCCAATGACAGATGTTGGCTGACATCCACTGGCCAAATAATTTTGTGTACTTGATGGTTTAGTGCCTCTTTTGTGATGGTAGATCTCTGATGGATGTTAATAGATGATTCAAAGATCTTCCTACTCCATGCCTCCTCCCATTGGTCTAGCCACATATTTCTACCCGAGTCATTTTTTCCCTGGATCTTCTAATGTGTCTCCACCCAGGCTCTTGACCAGCTAAATAAATCCTTTTCTACTGCCCATGAGCTTCTCTTTGGATATGATGATGTTTTTCACTTGCTACCTCAGTCAGGGGTGGAGAGGATATTTTTATAAGCTTCCATTTGGCCTTCCTCACTGTGATAGTTCTGCCTTTCAGGCCAAGGACTTGGCACAGGTGTTTTTCCAACTCCCAACTATCTCAATCCCAGTTATAGCCCATGCTCTGAAAGGGAATTTCGGTGGTAAATACCTAGTGCAATGATCTGAATTCAGTGGACACTGGGCTACTCTGTTGAGAGAATATATTTTGTCACATATTTTCTATGGCTCTAATAAAGGCAGTAAAGTAAGTTTCTGAGAACTCTATTTTGCAATTGATTTTTCATTAAATGGTTTTCTTCTTTTGGTTCTTCAATGGGATTTAACACCTCTAGTAACAATGTCCATCATGATCCAGATTCTAAGTTCTCAACAACACTAATATTTTTAAAGAGCAGGCAAAATAACATATTCCCTTTGCTCTAAATCTTTCTATAGCTCCATACTACCTCCAGAGTAATTAAAAAACAAGGAATTCACTGAAAGTGATCAAATGAGGAAGTTTGTTTACAAACTAATACATAGGCAGTGAAAAGAAGGAAAACATTTAAGAATATTTTGGAATTGGTTATGCAGGCTCTTGTAAACAATATTGTGTGAAGCATGAAGGAGAGAGAAAAGTTGGGGATGATGCTGAGATTTCTAGCTTGAGCTTAATGAGTAGTAATGTCATTCTACATGAAAAACAATAAAGCATGCTGTATTAGTCAGCCAAAGGGAGGTTGATGCAAAATACCAGAAATCTTTTGACTTTTATAAAAGGGTATTTATTCGGGGTAGAAGCTTACAATTACCAGGCTATAAAGCATAAGTTTCTTCCCTCACCAAAGTCTGTTGCCACGTGTTGGAGCAAGATGGATGCCAATGTCTGCAAGGGTTCAGCTTCCCTCTTCCTCTTAAGGCTTCGTGGTCCCATCTTCTTCCAGTATCAGCTGTAGGTTGGGATAAGTCTCATCTCCTCTCCTGGGGCTCATTCCTGCCCAGGCTCAGCTGTTCTGTTCTCTCCACAAGGTCAGCTGTAGACTATCAGGCTCCCTCTGTTTCCAGGGCCTCTGCCATGTCTATGGAGCTGTCTCTATTCCTCTGTGTTCTTCCCCTGTGTGTTTTACTTTGGGGCTCCAGCTCAAAACTCCAACATCAAAACTCAAAAACTCCATTCTCTGCTCTGCCATGTGGTTTTCTCCTACTGACATGGCCCAATCAAAACCTCTGAATCCAGTACAGTCTAATATGCCCAGAGGAACAGGCCAGTTTACAAACATAATCCAATATCTATTTTTGGAATTCATAAATAATACCAAACTGCTACACATGCATAAAAGTTTTCTTTTTTATGTGAGTTTATTTCTTTTATCAGGCTGTGATCTGTTTGATAAATACATTCACAAATACACTTACCATTGAACTCCCCACAGTATTTCTCAAATATTTTGTGTGATTTATGAGTGGGTAACTGTGGACTACCAAAATCTTATCTACACTATCACAAATCTGGTGAGTTATTGGAGTCAAACGGAAATCAGCCAGAGCAAAAAGGCTACTGTAAAATTCCCAATGTTCAGATACACAGGCAGACAAGCCATATTATATCATTTAATAACAAGGCAAAAATGAGTGTGTTTTTCTCTTCCCTTATGACTCCACATTCCCTAGAATAGGATTTCTGTTTTACTTAAAAGTTATTTTAATGTGTATTTTAATGAGCATGTTACCTGGGGGTGAGGTTGTGTCCCAAAGAAAGACCTATTAACCAGCCAAATGAACTGTGCTAGAAAAATGTACAATCTCATGGGGGTGTGAATTAAAGTACAGCATCAAGGCCCTTGTCCCTGATTTCAGCTAAGTATTAGTTAACCTCATGAGCAGGATTAGTCTTTTCCATTTCATATATTAGGGCAGGAAAGCAAAAGATAGAGGAAAAATGACAAAATTATGTAAGTAGTGGCAGAGAAAAGATTGGTAATTTTGAAAACTGCTGTGGAAAGCAACACAAAACGGTCCCCTGGTTTGTATTATTAGCACCCAAACGAGCTTCCAAAGCTGAAGGGGATGTCGTATTAACCTGTGAATAAGGCAACCAATGCTCTTGGAATATGTCAAACTCAGAGTCTAGGCAGCTCTTCTTTATGGGAAAGGACTGGCTATTTGGCACTAAAAAGACATCCTAGAGGAAGAACAAAGCCCTGCCCTGGGCAATGGCATCAGTGAGGAGCACTAATTCACTTAGTCTGGGACTGCTAAATCTTTCTTTTGTTTGTACCAGGGTATGGACAAGATTATTGAAGTAGCTGTTTTGCATTTCTGCATTTGTTGCTAACATAAATAAATCTTCTCTAGTCACCTTATTTATACCTTCTGTTCTCACAACAAAGATAATGATTTTCAGGCCTGTCAGGACACATCTCATAGCAACACATGGTTGTTATTCTAAATAGATTAGTTTAACTCCATTGTCTTCCACAAAGGTGAAGAAGAGTTCCCTGTCTATGTAAACAGAACTTACAGGCTTCGATAGAGATCCCAGGGAAAAATCCAGTATATAAAAAGGGAGCTTGGAATCGATTGCTGTTGAGAGAAAAGATGAAAAATGGGGCAGGATGGGACATGGGTCTACACCAAAAACATCTCTGTGCTGGTTTGAGTCTTTTGTGGACCCCAGAAAATTATGTTCTTCAACTAATCCATTCCTGTGGGTGTGGGACCCTTTAATTGGATTGAATTCAGTTGGGGGCCTTGGATTGGAGTCCTTCAGTGAGGCAGTGACCCAAGGTGGATCTTGGCCCTCTTGTGCGAGTTCTACATAAGCAGGAGAAACATGCAGAAAGACACAGAGAGAAAGAGAGCTGCCATTTTACCCTGCTGTGTGAAAGAAGACTCCAGGATCACCTGCAGCTGCAGAAAGGCAGAGAACTCGGAGAGGCTAAGAAAGAGGCCAGAGGCTCGAATCAGCAGAGCAGCCCAGAGGGGAGAGATGAGCCATATGCCCGTCTACCCACAGCTGAGCTCGGGGAGAAAATGAGCCTGGAGGGGAAGGCATGGTCCTTGGCAGAGACAGGCCACCAGTTTCCCATGCCGCATGGCAGAAGTCCAGGATCAGCAGAGCAGCCAACCTTAGGTGAGATAGAGCATTTCTGATGATGCCTTGATTTGAACATTTTCACAGCCTCAGAACTGCAATATTTTACCCAATAAATTCCCATTATAAAAGCCAGCCTATTTCTGGTATTTTTGCACTGGCAGCCTTTAGCAAACTAAAACAATCCCTTTATATGGGAAAAATTAGTACAGAATAAATGGGATTGATTCGCACAATGAACCCTATAAATGGAAATAAATTATTATACTTCTATATGGCTGGTAACATTTATGCAAAAAAATTACTTATAATGACCACATTTTTGTAGTTGTTTTACAGTTTTCAAAGTAGAACCATTAAGGAGTCATTATGACTAGAAGTGGAAATAATACATTTTGAGTTTATAAATTAAAAAAAATATACACTATTCATTGAGGATACCCAAATTCATAAAGCTAATTAAGGGCTGAGTCAGTCCTAGGCCCTAAGCTTACTTACACTTTGCCTACTGCTCTTTTATAGGACAAACGCAGTGGTATCTCCCAGTCCTTTTCTACCCCTAGTCTTTCATTTGTGTGCAGATGTTTCAATATGTTTCCATTTTGCAGTGTGGGAGAGAGAGGCCTGACTCCATCTTCAGCCCCAAATGCAGAACAAATAGCCCCAGCTACTTATCAGGGTGGGAACTCTGAACAAAGTTTTCTTGACACATGCTTTTTGCTCAGTGGCAGAGCCCTCTCCCCGGGGGTATAACCCCTGTGGGCAGCACAGGCATCTCTCCTTTCCAACATGATGTGGGGCATTTGGAGCTGCCACAGACCCTGACCTGAGCATTTAGCCTCTCTGGGAGATTCGCCATGATGGGATCTCTTCAGCTGCTTTTTTGGACCCTTTTGCTGTGTAAGTAAAAAAGCCATCATTTGCTGACAGTTTCTGTTGTGCCTGAGCCTGTGTTCCCATAATGCACCATACAGCAACTCGCTCCACACAATCCTAGCCCTAAAAAGGAAAGCCAAGCCAAACAAACTAAAAACTAACAGTAAAAGAGATATTCTCTCATTATCTCCTTCTACCTGCACTGTTCATTCCTTTGTGTATCTTCATTATGAATATAAAGAGTTCATATGCCATGGCATCTGTCTAATTTGAAGACCATCAAGCTCATTTCACCATTGAGCATGTGGGTCTGGCTAATACTCAAGTCTCGGAACACACAGGAAAGGTCATCAGTGTGCTGGTTGTGATACTTTAAAGTTGATATACTTGTCTTCTCTGTAAAGATCCATTATATTTTGAGGGAAGGCAATCCCTCCCATGCTTACTTCACTATGTATTTGATGGTAGAAGAAACCCAGTTCCTAAACAGGCAGAAAACAGCAAACTTTTGCTCAGACACCTCTGCCTGTATACTCCATCTCCTTCCAATATTTTTGGGAAGTTGAAAACAGGGGCTCTGTGGTATGGTTGTTTATCTATTTATG
This sequence comes from Cabassous unicinctus, assembly GCA_029593785.1. NCBI lineage: Eukaryota > Metazoa > Chordata > Mammalia > Cingulata > Chlamyphoridae > Cabassous > Cabassous unicinctus. Next base: position 5,575 of record JAQZBX010034014.1, read on the forward strand.
ATTCTATCTCTAGGGATTTTTAGTTTATTATTTTTAATTAATCACATTTTTAAATGAATTAAAATCTATGGTGAACAAATAGTCCATTTTAACTTTCCATACTATAATTTACACATTAATTTTTGCTTGTTATAGCTCATATTTAGATTAGCTTTTTATTTTAGCTATCTGATTTGAGTTTGGTAAAAAACTGAGAATGAGATGAATCCCAAACTTGATTATCAGCCACATCTTTTGAAAAATGCATGCATTCTATATCAGTGGGAAAATTATTGAATATCATGTGTTTTTGTGTAAATTAATGTATTTGTACTTGTATATATATACTTTCAAATACATGCATGTATCTATAAAAAATATATTATATAGGAAGAGATAAAAAGAGAAAGGAGAATTAAATCAAAAGTCTTGGGGATATTTTTAATGCTTTTCTAATAGAATGCAACTTCTTTCTTAGTAAGAACAGTTTGATCCACAAACTTCCAGGTTTAGATCATAACCCCATGATTAATTGGCATAGCTTAGAGACAGGCTTTTTAGCAAATACCATGTGGTCAGGCCAGACTAAACCTGTAACCCAAACATTTTTCTCACTGATAGATACCCCTACTTTGGATTGGCTGTGTTTACCAATGAATCTAAGAATGTAATTAATTATAGCTCTGTTTATTTGAGAGAGAGGAATTTAAAAAAATTAAAAAAGGTATAGAGGGCCATAATTACTAAAAGTTACCCAAGTGAATTTGAGGGAAAATGATGAAGTAAAAAGCCTCCAAAGGAATTTTCTAGTGCAATTTTTATTCACTTAACCTGGCAAAATCTATACCTGTTGAAGACAAATGTCTTTAATTTCATGCCTTACTGCAGCTACATTTTAAAAAATAACACAAAGTTTAGAATTGTTTCTTTTCATTTAGAGGAGCCCTGATTTTCTCAACATACTGTGTCAAAGTGTGTACATTCCTTTCAGAGTCTGATAAATTGAGCAGCAATCTGTCATCTCTGATATCATCTATGATAGCAAAAGTCTGGGCAAATTTTTAAATAAATACTACTGAGCAACACTGAGATTACGGGCTATAGAAAGTATTTATAATTATCCTTCGGAATTTTCCAAAAGAGAAAGGTGCTTTCCCACCCTTATCTCATGTAATTTCAAAACTCTCTGGAGTTTGGTGACTGAAATAAAGCAAATATTTTCAGAGGTCATCCAGGGAGTCTGAATTTGAATGCAGCTAAGAGTTGAATCTGGGCCTACCCAGATTTCCTTCTAGTTAAATAATGTGTATGTCCAGCCCTGACATTTCTTTCCAGCTTCTTTACTTAACACTACCCTTTCAGGCTTTTAGTTTCTCCAATTTTGTAGCTGGTCTCTGTGAAGATGCTTGTGGAGCTCCTATTCCAGAAATAGAAAGACCCCTGGAGTTCCTCTAGGTTATATCCAATACCTTTCCCTCCCTCCCTTCCTTCCTCCCCACCCCCCACTTTTTTTTTTAATGGAAAAAGAAACCAATCTCCAGAGAGCTGGAAGATTCCACCAGATTTAATAAGTTCCAAATCCAGGAACAGAACCCACCTCTCTTGTTTTTTTCAACAGTACAATTCTGGTCATTTAATTTTCCAGAAAAACTTCCTAGTACTCCAGTCACATTTTACTCTACACATTTTTAGATTTGCATACTGGTCATTTTAATTGCTACTGTCAGTCAATGGCACCTGTAATTAGTTACAAGATAGAGTTGCAATGTGTATTTAATATTTGCCATCCACTGCAGCATGACCTTTATTTCCTTTTGTGGTTCAAGGATTTTCCCATGGCTGAACTCTAGGCAGTGTGTGCAAATAACTGGCAATATGATATAGTCAGAATAGGCCATGGTGGTTAGGCATACTTCTCGATTTTTCATAGGTATGATGTCTGAAATTTCAAAATTTAATCAGGAATATTGGGCAAAGTCCTCTATAGATTTTACCCTTTAATGAGATAAAATCACAATAAGTTGCATGCCAACCACTGTTGAATATTATTTTCTTATATTTAAAATAAAGAGTAATAGATTGGCAAAATATTTCAAAGACAAACTATTATTACACAAAAGGCATATATTTTTGTAGCAGAAAATTGTCATTTTACATTATTTTTGACCTTTAGTTTATACACAACTCAAATTAGTCTTTGCAGAACTCTAATAATGTAGGCAGTCTATATAGATGGTAATTGGAGTATAATTATAGTACTTTATGGATTGTAAAGAATGTGACAATTGCCTGTTCTCAACTGAGGTTCATTACAGTCCTATAATTTATAGGTCTTCTTTTGTTATATTATGAAAACTAACATTTAGTGATAGTAAATGATTTACTCAGTCACAAAACGAGATAATTTTCATAGTTCCAGGTTTCACCAAGCTTTCTAACTTCAAATTATAAGTTAGAGTTGAGTACCTACTATTTGCCAGGCACTGTTCTATGTCTACTTACTAGATGTAGATTAGTAAATAAGGCAGAGTCACTGCCTCAAGGAGCCTTCAATCTCCTGGGTGTAGAAAAAAGCATTAACTAAAACCTAGCAAACAAAGAAACTAAAATAAAAACAAAAAACAAACCAAATTTCAGATACAACTTATGTGTGTACAAACTAAGGCAGTGTGTCAATACTTGAAGATAGGGAATAAACTAATTGTTTTAGAAAGGGTAGACACAGAAGGCCTGGGGAAGTATCATTTTAGACCTGAGTTCTGTGAAGAAATCTGTCAGGTAAAGACCTGAGGGAAATCATCCAAGCCGAGGGACTAGCAAGTACAAAGGCCCTGAGATGGGAATGATCATGGTATATTCAAAGGAAAAAGTGTGAGGTAGGGTTGAGAAATAAGGACAATGATATGGTCAGAGGTGAGATTGTGTAGGACCTTAACTATTGTGTTGAAAGAGCTTGGAATGTTTTAAAGTTTCAAGAGAAAGTCTTTGGAGTATTTTGAGCATAATCATGGTGTGCTAGGATTTATGCTTTTGAAAAACCACTTAACTGTTCTGTGTAGGAGTATCCCTTGTGGGAGGCAAGATGGGGAGTGTAGGAAAAATGGTTAGGAGGCTACTGAAATAATCTCAGGATGCGATCAAGGATTGGCAGTGGGTGGGCAGGTAGCAAACAAGATGGTGAGGGATGTTAGGATGCGGGGTACATTTTGAATTAGATTGACAGGATTGGATGTGGAGGGTAAGAGAAGAATCAGGGATAATTTCTTGGACTTTTTGTGCAGAGGGTAAAGGGTATATTGTGTTGTCATTTTTTGAAGTAGGAAAAGCTAGGTGAGGGGGAGATTTAGGGATACTGATTTAACAAGTATTTGTTGAATCCACATTACCAGTCCAAGACTATACTTAAACACTAAGATGTAGCTTTGAATAAAACAGAAGAAGTCCCTATTTTTATGGAGTTGGCTTTCTAGTGAGAGAGTCAAACAATAAATTAATAATATATACCAGGTGGTGGTAAGTACTATGGAGAAAATTTTAAACATTACAAGGAATATAGGAAAGCTTAAGAGGGGGTTGCTATGTTATATAGATTTATTGAGGAGACCTCAGCAGTGAAGTGATGTTTGAGGAAAGACCCTAAAGGTAGTGAGAGAGTGAGCCACATAAAATTTGATTAGCTTATTTGATATCTATTAAACATACTAATTGCACGTGGCAATTGGAAGATTTGGAGTAAATAGTCTGGTGCATGTTTTAAGGTACAGGGCAACTGGAATCATGTGAGGTTAAAATCTTGAATGATTGGTTTATCAACTTCTGACTCCAAATCTAATGATTTCCACTTCCATTAAACTGGTTCTCCTATACCACAACCTTTGCTATGGCTTCTGTTTTGTATAATACTATTTTATGTTTCTGATTTTTCTCCCTAATGTTCTTCATAGTTCCACTATTGAAATCTTTACTTCCCATTGTAATTGTCAATAAAGAGAATCTTATTAACCCTCATGTCAGACCAAGTAATTAAGCAGCCTCTGGACAGGCTGCCTCTCATCAGAGCCAACCCTGCTTCAGTCAACCAAGCATGGGCTTGAGACAGGTGTGATCACGTGGCTGCTTAGACAGCAGGGACTGTGGGTGGGCAAATTCCCTTAAGGAAGCAGGCAATGACTGCCATCACCAACCACAAAGCTCTTCCAAGCTGGAGGAGAGCGAGAGCAAATGCCTGAAAGTGTTAATATGTTTGGATTGGCACGTGATCATCAGCTGAGTTCACGTATACTTGGTGTTCTAGTTGTAGTTGTTATTATTGCATAATGGAATATCCCATTTTGGGGGCTCATATTTGAGACCTTTTTTTAGAGCCTTGCAGATGAACCGCAGGAAGTGATATGATTTAATAATACAGTTCTCAGAGGCTTGTCCTGCTACTTTTCTTGGAGTTTGCTGGCAACTTGGTGAGGCGATACACAGAAAGCTCATTTGACAGGAAATTTACAACTTCCTAGAACTGTGCCAAGTGAATGGGACAGATTGTCCTTTACTAATGTAACTAATGTAACCCTTAGTACAGATATGTCTTTGCACAATTAGAACTGAGATAATTTGTGGAAGGGAATTCTGGGAATACTCATCTTTGGCTTTGTTTAAACCTTTCCCCAAAAAACTGAATGAAAAATATTTTACTAAACAGCCTTACACTTCCTACCTGTAAAAATTTTGAATACAATGTTATAGAAATTAAAAAGTCTCCATAAACTTTGTGGATAAAAGTATGACTCTTTTAAGAAATTTCAGCCAGTGCTCTCATCACTAAACTTTCCTAAAATCATGCTAAAACCAGCTTACCGACCCATACTCAATCTTATTTTCAATAGGCTCTGTAATAGTTTGAAGCTGTATGGACCCCAGAAAATTATCTTCTTAAAGTTACTCCATTCCTGTTGGTGTTTACCCATTATTAAGTAGGTTCTTTTGGTGATAGGATCTTAAGTTAAGATGTGCCCCACCTCATTCAGTGTGGATCTTAGTCCTTTTACCAGAGTCCATTATAAGAGAATAAAATTCAGACAAAGAGAAGAGAATGGCATGGAAACAAGAGAGAAAGCCATGGAAAGAAGAAGCTGAAAGCAAAGAGACCTGGAAGAGAGGGGAGAAACCAGCAGACACTCTCATGGGTTTGCCATGTACAGGATTGCCAGCAGCTCATCTTTCGAAAGAAAGCATTGCCTGATGATGCTTGATCTGGACATTTTTCTCAGCCTCAAAACTGTAAGCTTGTAAAGTTAATAAATTCCCACTGATAAAGCCAACACATTTCATGGTATCTGAAATTCAGCAGCCTAGCAAACTAAAACAGGCTCTGAGAATTCAACTAGTTTATTCTTTTGTAGGTGCCACCAACTCTACTAGCCCTTTGGAATTCCTTTCTTCCTCCCCAAATTTAGCTATAAATGAGATTCTGCCTCCCCAGTTCCCTTGGTATTTGTTGCTCTTAAGGATAATCAGGAAGTAATAACAACAAAAAAAGTCACAATAATGTTTACAAAATTGCAAACATGAGAAAAATCTTTCTTTTTTTTTTTTTCCACGGAGGTAGTTTTTAACTGAAAATCCCATGGACTTCTCTTTTTAGCTTTTTAATGTTTGGTGTAGGATAAACCCAAACTCTCTCCTTTCCTCACATACCATCCTTCTCTATTGACCGAATAGAACAGGTGGAACACTCAGTATTGTCTTGGCTCAAGAGGACAAGTTAGAATTTTTGAAGACTTTCAGATTAATTGACAACTACTCCACTAGGCTTTGGCCTTGCTTAGGAAAATTCTTTTTTAGTGCATTCCCTCCTAAGTCCCACAGTGACTGTTCTCTATTGATAAGGATAAATGGACTCATCCCATCAACAAGACTGTATGGTCTCCCTTGTTAGCTATACCATGAACCCATCTCCTGCCCCTTCCTAGATCTAAGGCTTCATCTTAGTTCTCCGCTGGGGCTTCATTTTTTAGTCAGTCGATATGTAATTCTTTTTCCAGGACTGGGGTTAGCTGGAAAAGTTCCCTGTTCCACTGTCTCCATTTTCTCCATTATGTACTATAGAAAAGAGAATCCTATGAAGCTGTGAAGAAGAAAGTTTTGCCAATAAGTTGCCAATAGGATTTTTCCCTCCTCCATATCTGATCACAAGCAGCTTTGCTCCAGACCTTCAAACTTCAAGGTTGCAGGGCCCTGATTACAACTCTGCCCTTAGAGTATCTGAGTGTGAGTATCTGCGTCTCTAAGTAGGAGTATAGACATTTGTTTTCTCTACTGCGGAGTCATCTGTTTTAAAAGTGCTCATTAGAGCAAGGACAGGTTAAAGAGAAACAGATCACTACCATTTCTAGGGGCAGCACAATTGACTCTTATCAGTTGTAGCTTTCAAAGTAATCCATGAAGCATTGTTGCCATCTAAAAAATAAAGTAAGACATTTCATCTTGCTATTTACAATATCAACGGGTTGCTTTTTCACAATCTGACATTTATTCTATGTGCTTTTTCATTAGAAAATACGTTACTGGAAGAGAGAGAGGGTGAGGGCTGGGAAAGGGAAGGAGAGAAGGTGGGAGGGAAAGAGGGAGGGAGGAAGGGAGAGAAAATAGGGAAATAGTAGAGATTAGAATGATAAATATGAGACTAAATCTCTTTCCATGCTTGGGAAACCTACTCCTGGGTGGAGTTTCTTGTTTTCCACATAAATCAAAAAGCTTATCGAAGACAGTATTTCCCACTGTTGAACTACATTTAATACAGAAAGAAGTGGGTTTTGAACTTATAGGAAAAGGGTTCCTTTTGCACTTGTAACAGACAATTCTAGACCTTGATAAACAAATGAATTTGATTTCTTCTAACAGTTTGAGGGTAACATTCAACAGGGTAAAACTAGACTGCTATAATATCACTTAATGAAGAGTAGAATGTTTAAATAAAAAACAACCTGTGGCAAAAGATGTTGATTTTATTTCTATTTTGTTTTACTTCAAAATCTAAAGAATTTATTCAGTATAAACATAGTGCCATCAAAAGAGTAAAAATATGTACTTTAGAGGAGCAAGTAAGTCACAGGGTCTTTTTAAAATTATTACGTTTTCTTCTCAAATTACTAGAAAAGTAAAACTCAGCCTCAATCATACCACTTTAACAATTATATAAAGAGGGAGAATTTCCCCAAGTGTTCCCTCCAATAAAATCTCCAAAATAACCACTATTTTGACACATCTCCTGCTTGATTTTACTGCGCTTTTTCCAACTCTCTTTTTTCTCTTGCACTTTTACTGTTTATAATCCTGTACTGTTTGATAGTCATATGTATGTATTTATAATAAAAATATATAAAATATATAGATCATCTCTTATTATTTATGAAAAAAATGATTATGACAAGCAAAAAATCAGAAACAATCAATTTAACTGACAGCTTTAAAAGGTTTTGCCTGTACAGCTGGCTGACCACTCTTAGGTCTCTGAATTTTAATATTTTTTTTTTGTTTGGGAAATGAAAAGTTGAAAGGGGTGAAAGTAGAGCTTCAAACTTCATTTCTTGGGTAAGGCGTACTTTGCTCAAGGTGTACTTATTTGAAATGTATCTTAGGTAGACAAGAGCTTATACTCTTATGTCTGGTAAGAGCAGATAGATATCATATCTATTTGAATCTACTTATTTGCCAAGGGTTTGAAGTACTTCCTGAGGTGGGGGAAAGAGAATGGAACCTACAAAGAAATGATATACAAACATAACTGACCAAATTGGATGGCCCTATTAGCAATCGCAGAAAGAAGAATCTGGAATTGTGACTCCATATTCAGTAGTAAGTTCTGTTGGGATAAAGACATAGCTTATTCTGAAACTCTTTCCATTCCGTGACTGTGGGGGTGTTTCTGAGCCCTGGAAATGGGTAGCTAAGCATGTAAGCAACAAAAAAACATGGCATTTTGGGCTCAGGCCCCTCTGCTGTGTGATATCATCTGACTGAACATCATATATATGTGGCAAACATTCATTCCACCACATATAGTACTGATGCTTGGATAAGTCAGGAGATCAATGCAAAGCCAGAGCACAGTAGTAATAGTGATACTCAAGGTCAAGGAAACTGGCAATTCCAATGGAGCTGCCCCTCTCAGTGGTTGTCTGGGGCCATGAGACTGTGCCTTGGTTAGTCCTGTGTCAAGTAGAAGGAGCTCTATCACTAACTACCAGGAGATTTTAAGGTATGTGTGGCCTTGATATAGAGCCTTTCTCCAAATTGAGCATCAGACAGAAAGTGGTGTGTGTTAACAATGGTTCAGGAGCATGTTGTCAGCTCCAAGATGGTACCATGGCAAAGGAGATGAACCAGGAGCTGGGGAGCAGCACCAATAGCAGGGAAGGCAAAGACCAGAACTGATGAGACAAAATTTATAAGCATTTTTGAGAAACCTTGAAGACTTTTAAATAGATGCTCCTTATAAGTAAGCAAGTAGGGATTTGGAGCATCAAAATATTGAGTATTAACAAATATTAATGTTAATAGTCCTATATTGTATTCCTTTCTTGTGAACATGTTGGTGGAGGGACTGTTTCCCACGTTAGCTAAGATGATCCTTGAACAAGTCTTTCATAGGCAATACGTTGAAAACTATTTTTCAAGTCACTGTGACTACTCTTATGCTTATTTTTAGGTTACAATTTGTGGTTTTAAACGCTTAGCTAACTGAAGTTTACTTTCTAACATAGCAAAACTTTATTTTCAACAAGTGAGGTTATTATTAAAATAATATTTTCTTTAGCTTCATCCTTTAATAAAACATTATCAGTGTTTTTTGATTGTTTTTGGTAGAGAAGTAATATTTACTTGGCTTAGAAAACTTTAAAGACAAAGGAAAACATAAAAAAGAAAATAAGTAAAATAACTAGAGAATTATTCTTCCTAGTTTTCAACCTGGTAGGTTGGTTGCATGGTTAATGGCAGAGTTATATGAACAGTGGGACCTCACCAACTTGTACCGAAGTTGATAGTAATAATATTGGTAGCTAAAATGTTTTGTGCTTATTGGGTGCCAGGCACTGTTCCAAGATCTTTACATCTTATTTATTCTCACAAGAACCCTATGAGTAGGTGCTATTGTTATCTCTGTTTTACAACTAAGGAGACAAAGGCCTGTAAAGTTTAAGTAAGTTTTACAATGCTGTACAACTACAGTCCATGGTTACATAGGCATACAAGCTTAATTTCTTATGGGGAATTAGTGATTGTGCCCAAACTTGCATTTAGAATTAGCTGTTTATATATAATTTCTTTCCATTTTAATTCTGTGAGTTTCTGCTTTAAAATAGGATATATATGTGAAGGATTGCATTTATAATGCCATTTGGCAGACATCATAGGGAAATATATAACTCCCTGGAAGATGCCAATCATTGGTGCTTCCTTTGTTAAGGAGAGGTTGAATCATTGCACTTTTAATTACAGATCACATTTCCAACTCATTCTGAATAAGAAAGGAACATAATTTTATACATTTTGAATATTAGCTTTAGGGAATATGAAATTGGCCAATTTATTGTGGTCATAGGAAAGAGACATATAGAATTCAGTAGTACTGTAAATTCATGTTAGCTTATAAAGTTACTTTTCCAAGAATCCAAATTTCATTTCATTATTTTGGTAAATCTAATAAATTTTATGAGAATGGCTGAAGCAAATTATTCCAGATGAACACAAGTGAACCATTTCTGGCAAGTGGAAAGTATTATGACCTCACACCATCCTGTTACGTGCTCAGTGTACAGAAACGCTAAGCAATGAACCTTATACCGGGGAAGTTTATTCATGTTACCTTTATCAGAAATTATACCTGATGTAATCCATGTCTGCCAACCTTGTTTATTTGAAGTATAGGGGGTGGTGGAGGATGAAAACATAATAGAGAGATTTAATCATGTTGAAATCCAATTTAGATAATTTACGCGTTGTGCAAAAGAAGACCTTTGCACTTACAACAGTGCTTCCCTAAAAGATATCAAAACTGAATGCTAACTCATAACTCATTGAATCTGATAAATGCCTATGAACTTTGAGTGACTCACCAGAGAATTTTGAGATGTATCAGTACCTTAGAGCCTCTCTGGAACTGATTGAGAATTCTTTCCTGAATGAGGAATAGGACTTGTTCTAAGTAATCAAATATTGACTTATAAACTCATTCTATCAAGAATGCAGTTTTCAACCCTTAACTAGTATATAACCATAATGAACCTGACCTTTATAGCATGCTTAAATTCCTTGACTTTTTTCCCCTCAGATAACTGCTCAGTAAAATTCTTTATTGATGTGTGTTTCCTTACCTAGCAGGGAAATAAACTCATTCTTCCCTTTATTAGTCACTGCAATAGTCCTTGTCTTTCCTATAACAATTCCTTCTGCTCTTCTTCCACAAGCTAATATACTACATTAATATTTCAGTACTTAGATTGCTATTTTTCATTCAAAATCCAAATACAAGTTTAAGCCCAAAACAGAATTTTCATGCATGTAATCCTACATAACTACAACATCCTAAAAATATTTAGGCTCAAAAGGGAACTTTGTCACTTTTGTGCTGGGAAGTTACATAATAGAGGTACTTTATGAATTACATGTGTCACATATTACAAGAGATTAAGTGCCAGATGTCCTTGTGTCATTAAATTTTCTTTAAACTGTAGTTCTCATCTTCATGACTTATCTGTATTATCCTAGCATCCCTATCTAGAGAAGTTTTTCATTCTCTCTTAATCATAGAGACTGCCCTTTCTGATTTATTAATCCAGTCAGATCTGTTACTTTCTTCAAGAGCTGAGTCAAAGTGGCCACTGGAGGCTCTGGGGGCAGGGAGAGGGAAAAGCAGTTGTAATACAGGGGCTTATTCAGGACTTGGGAATAGTCCTGAATGACATTGCAACGACAGATATAGGCCATTTTATATTGTCATATAACATGCAAAACTGTGTGGAAAGAGTGTGGTCTACAATGTGAACTATGGTCCATGCTCAATGGCAATGCCCCAGGATGCGTTTATCAATTTCAATGAATGTGCCACACTAATGAAGGATGTTGTTTACATGAGAGGGTGTGGGAGGTGTGAGGAGTGGGGCATATGGGAATCCCTATATTTTTTGTGTAGCGTGTAACATTTATGTAATCTAAGCATCTTTAAAAATTTTTTTTAATTACTATTTTTTTTAAAATAAAGGGATTTGAGAGGTATTCCTTAAAAAAACACAAAAAACTTCATCTCCAGCAAATTTTCTCTGATCAATGTAATCATTCTCTGATTTTGTCTCATCTTTTGATTTCATCATACTTAAATATATTCTTTTTGATGTTTTGTTAAGTAATTGTACCTTACACATGTAGGTTAACTGTTAAGAATATTAGAAGTAATTTACAGTATCTCCCACATCTTTTGTCTTCTCTCACATCCTCCATTGGTCATAATGCATTGGTTTGAGAACTGACCAATTCAGCCATTTATCAATTGTTAGGTTTTTTATTTTTTTTTAAATCAACATCAGAGCCTCCAGTCTTTAGACACTCTTTACTAATGGAACAATGTGGTGAAATCAAGTTTAAAATAGTCATACTGCTTGTTTCTGTAATCTCAAAGAAATCCTCAGCTCTGTTCTCAGCCATTTTGGACAGTCATTTTACAGGAGCAAAATATAAGAATCCATAACAACTTGCAGCCTTATTTATTCAGAGCAGCATTGTAATCCCAAAGCTCTGTGTTTCTCAGACTCTCCTCAAGCCCTCCTTCCACCCTCCATCACATAGGAATTTTTTGCCTTACCTGACAAAAAAGTTGGTTGGTCCTACTATCAAAAGATCATTTCATCAGCTTCAAAACAATTCTTTCTCACAAGGGCCTGGGGTAACTAAATCTTCCCAATCAATGTGGGAAATCTCTACTGGTAGCAGACCATTCAGCAACTCAGAGTGTCACCAAAAAGATATTGAAGGTCATAGTTTCATTGTTGCAAAGGACATTTTTGGCATATTTGTCACTTGACAATGGATCAGATATTAGATGAAATTTAAGAATTATTATTACTTTTATTAGGTGTGATTGTGTTGTTTTTTTTTTATTATGTAACAAGATCATTTTGTCTTTTGGAGACTTGTACTAAGGTACCAAGTAGTGGGATGTTAAGTTGTTTGTATAATATTTGATTCTATTTTCCCTCTTCCACATTTAATAGAGGAATCATTTTCTGGACTCAACTAAGAGATTGGGCAATCCTGGCTATGATGATTTGAAACTGTATGAACCCCAGAAAAGTAAGTTCTTAAAGTTATTCCATTTCTGTGGATGTAGATCCATTTTAAGTAGGATCTTTTCGTGAGTAAGATCTTAAGATGTGACATACCTCATTCAGTGTGGATTTTAATTTTCTTACTGGAAGCCTTTATAAGAGAATGAATTTGAGACAAAGAGAGAAAGCCACAAAAGCAAGAAGCTGAAAAGAAGCAACGAAACCTGGAAAAACAGAGAGAGATCATCAGATATCGCCATGATCCTTGCCGTGTGACAGAGGAGTACAGTATCACTGGCAGCTGGTTTTCAAGGAGAAAGTATCACCCAATGATGCCTTGATTTGGACATTTTTCTGTTTCGAAAGTGTAAGCTTGTAAACTAATAAATCCCTATTGTCAAAAGCAAACCCATTCATTGTATGGTATCTACTTGAGCAGCCTTAGCAAAGTAGAACACTGCCAAAATTGCAATTTGATTGTGAGACCACCCGAGGACAAAGCAGGAATTCTCCTGGCTTACAAGAATAGGTTGGATGACTGTGTCTTCCTGTTTACTAATAAATGTTTGTATGTTCGGCAGAATGTGGTTTAAGGCACATCCACTGTAGCAAACCATCTGTTAGTGAGAAGGGCATAGTCTTCCCTTTCTCATATTTGGAGGTGTTTGTTCTACACATACCAAAAAGAACTTCGCAGTTTTTAAAAGACAAAATTGTCTTTGTTGGTTAGTAACAACAGGATTTTATCACTGAGTTGCCATTTGACTTAGATGTTCTCTCAATGGTCTTCCCACCATTAGATACTAATTGTCTAAGACAAACTATACTGACCTATTGATAATGAGTTAATTTTCTTCTGGATCTTGTCTCTGAAATAGTAGCTGCTTCATAATGACCTGCCTGAGGAGTTTGATTTTTTTTAAAATTACCACTTTCTTTCTAAAAGTCTGAGGGTGTTCTAGACCCACTAGCAATCTAAACACAAGGGTTCATTTTGCAGTGAGCATAACTTAGCATATGTTACCAAAAGAATGGTGGGTGTAGGTTAATATAGAAAGTCCGTATTCTCGCCCCTCCTAGCAGCAGAGGGCAGTAGTGATCCGTGCATATTTCTGTACTTTCTTCTGGAAAATACACTGAATAAATATAATAACAATAATTTTAAAATATTCTCAAAAATTTAAAAATTTAAATAATATTTTTGGTCCCCTGAACAAATAATAATTTATATGGGCACAATCAAATATGTAGTAGCTGTTTTTAGACCTCAGTCTTAGGATTCAATTCAGACAATTTAGGATTTGAGTATAATATCAGGTTGTATTTAGTTATTTACAAATCAGATATGGGCAAAAATTATACATCTCAATTTTTCTAAGAAAAATGTAATTTTCTTAAAATTTGTAGCATAAAGATATTTTACCTATTTTTAGGTTTAAAACACAGTCTTCTTCAAGGTAAACAAAATATTTTAATGTGATTCTCCTTTTAAAGCCTTTTTAATAAATCTTCAAAAATGTCATTTTTTACCAAATAACTACATTTGTAGAACTTAAAATATTGAAGAGCAAAGAAAAGGTAAGTTAGATAATTTAGAAAAATCCTATCATTACTGTTTACCTGAGGCAGTCAATTTCAACGTTTTTTTTTTTTTAACTTTTAATTTTAATTTTTTTATTTTTTGAGGTTCTGGGGCCAGGGATTGAAGTCGGTACCTCATATGTGGGAAGCCGGCACTCAACCACTGAGCCACATCGGCTTCGCTGAGTTGGTTTTTTAGTTTGTTTGCTTGTTGTTTGTTTTTTGTTTTATATCTTAGGAGACACTGGGGACCAAACTCAGGACCTCCCATGTGGGAAGCAGGCGCTCAATCACTTGAGCCACATCCACTCCCCAATTTCCTCTTTTTAAATAATTGTTTTTCTGATCTATACCTGCAAATTTTGAAATATTGGTTTTTTCCTCACTTTTACTTATTAGTTTTAAATATTATCTATTTTTTTCTAGCAAGAAAGATGTCAAGTTATGTGTCTTACACTTCCCTCAGCTATTCCCTCACCATACTCTTCCCATATACTTCTTTATATTAAATTACGGTTCAGTGTTGGGCCTTGTACCTTTCTCACACTAAGCAGTTATTCAGTATGTGTCTACCAACAGGGCGTTTCCAATGAAGGAGAAGTCACTCACATTTACTGAGTCCTGGTGATGTACCCAGGATTTTCACCTGATTCTAAACCACCATCACACAGAAAACAATTTCCCTTTATCTATCCTGATTGCAACATTTAAATAAGTCTTTAGGAGAGCAAAAAGAGCAAGTTTTCTTGGAAAAACCTTAGTGGAGAAAAAAAGCTCAAATTTCAGTCCAATAGCCCTGTGTTTAAATCTCAGTTATGCCTGCTTCTTCCTCGCCAAGTCTTCTCAGAAGAAGATGGCTGCCTAAGAAACCATTTTCCTACACTACTTATACTTTTTGCTTAAACCCTGGCTTGGAGGTATCTGCCACACCTTTGAGGGGGCCCAGGAATTAAGTTTACATTTAATGATAATTATTTAAATGGAAATGGAAATAATTATTCCAATTAAAACAAAGATTGTTAGACTGGATAAAAAAAGAAAACTGAACTACATGCTGTTTACAAGAGATACACTTTTACAATAAAAACACAGAGGAAAATAAAAATAAAAAAAGAAAACAATTTCCCATACAAGGACTAGCAAAAGAAAAAAATTTGATCTAGCTAAATTGAGATCACAGTAAACTTTATGACAAGAAGTATTA
The DNA here is from genome assembly GCA_029593785.1 of Cabassous unicinctus. NCBI lineage: Eukaryota > Metazoa > Chordata > Mammalia > Cingulata > Chlamyphoridae > Cabassous > Cabassous unicinctus. The sequence goes on from JAQZBX010034014.1 coordinate 20,653, forward strand.
CTAAATATAAAGTGAGCCATTTCATAATAACAAGGACATTTCAAGAGAAAGCTATAACAACTCAAAATTTGTATTCACTATTTTAATAGCACATTTTAAAAACATAAAGTGAGACAAGACAAAACTGAAGGGAGAATAAATGCAAAAATCAAAACTCAAGATTTTGACACTCCTCTTTCTGTAACAGATAGAAAAAAATTGGCCTAAATTGATAAAGATTTAGAAAATTTGAGCAACACAATTAACTAATGACTATATTGTCATATGTAGACTACTATTCCTTAAAACTCAGAACACATCTTCTTTTCAATTGCACAAAGATCATTTATCAAAATAATATATATCTTGGACTCTAGAGTAAGTCTAACAAATTTTAAAGGGTTGAAATCATGCAAAGTATGTTCTCTGACCACTGTGTAATTAAACTAGAAATCTTCAAGACAAAAATAAGTAGACAATCTCTGAAAGTTTGGAAATTAATCAGTACAGTGTTTAATAACCTACAAGTCAAAGAAGAACTCACAAAGGAAATTAGAAAATGTTTTTAATTGATTTCTAATGAAATTAAGATATATCAAAGCCCATGGAATGCAGTCAAAATTGTATTTAAAGGAAAATTTAAAGCTCAATCTTTCTATTATGTCATTTTCCCAAAATTGATTTATAGACTCAATATAAGTCCAATCAAAATTCTATTTCCATTTTTTTGTGTGTGTGAAAATTGACACACTTTCTATGCAAATGTAGAGGAACTAGTATATCCAAAGCAATATTGAAAAAAAAAAGAACAAGTGGAGGATATATAGTATCAGGTGTAAGGTCTTGCTATTAAACAACAGTAATTTAGACAGCATAGTATTAGCACAAGTGCAGAAAAGACCGATGGAGTAGGTTAGAGCCCAGAAATAGTTCAGCACGTGCAGTTTCATGACAAATGACCAAAGCACCATTGCAATTTAGTAGGGTACAGTAAATACTGCTGGGTCAATTGGATATCTATATGGAAAAAATGTATTCTAACCCTCACATATACCATAAACAAAAATTAATGTGAGATAGATCATAGACCTAAATGTGAAAAGAAAACAATAATGTTTCCTAAAACAATGGGAGAAAAATCTTAAGAACCTTGAGGTAGACAAAGCTTTCTTAAACAGAACACAAAAAGCCCAAACCACAAAAAGAAAGACTGATAAGTGAATGACATTAAAATTAAGAATTTACATTAATCAAAATATGGCATTATGATTGTCAAAAACTATAGACTGGAGAAGATATTTGTAATTCACATATCTGATTAAAGGCTCATACTCTGGATAAAGAGCTCCTACAAAACAGTAAGAAAAAGAATGACAAATATTATTTTTTAAAAATAGGTAAAGATTTAACACTTCACAAAAAAGGATATCTAACTGATCAATAAAGATATGAAAACAAGCATTTCACAAAAGAGGATGTCCAAATGACCAGTAAGTAATTATTCATCAGGGAATTTCAGATTAAAGCACCATGAGATACGCATACATATCTACCTCAAGAGCTAAGTTAAAAAGACTGTAGATACCAGCAAGGATATGGCGCAGCTGGTGGAGGTGTAAATAGTAAAGAACAGGCAGGCGCTGCACCCTTAGACCTAAAGAGTAGTTAAAGGAGCCCTGTGAGAGCTGAAAGAGGGGACCTAGCAGGAGACTCGGCCTTGGAAGAGACCCCAGCCTCTGCTAAGCAAGGCCCAGCGGGAGGGAGCCTGCCTCTGCTAGCCAGCAGGCGCCGCCCATTGGCCTCAACTCAAGGGGAAGCCAGAGTACACTGGATGCCACTGAAGAAGTCAACAAGGTCAAGACTCCCAAGATTCAGGAGTGGAGAAAGGTGGAGACTGGATTTGAAGGGGCTAAAACGATGCAGTTTATACACAGTTTATTTAATCCTCTGTTTATATGTTTATCTATCTCTCTATTTGTTTATTTTTGCTTAAGCTGTTTTTTTTTCCTTGAGAAAGTTGCTGTATGTATAAAATGAAATCAAGTGACTCAACAGATTCAGAATCATAAACAGCTATCATTTGTGGTCAAGGCCCTCAGCTAAGCAGGTTAACAGAATCCTCAGGGCTTCTTGCTTAAGGTACAATATGATTAAATTTTAGAGCTGGGAGAGACATTAACTAAAGACTGTAGCATGATATGAAAAATAATTATTTTTAATGTTTCAAGGAAAAATGATTTCCCACACCTTTTACTCAAGTTTCCATAATCAGAACTTATGAGGGAAGAGAGGAAAGCATAGGCTATATTTTGACAGCTAATGTTCACAATTCATTTGATTAGTGTTATGAGGTATTAATTTAAAACAATAATTAACTTTATGGGGGTGTTAATCATTTGAATGACAAATGGTCAGGTGGTTATCTTAATTGCTGAAAGAAAGAAAAAGAAAGAAAGAGAGAGAGAGAGAAAGAGAGAAAGGGAGGGAGGGAGGGAGGGAGGAAAGAAAGATGTCTATAGGTGGGAAGGGGGTTAAAATAAATACTTTTTTAGACAATTGAGTGGTTTTGGTTCTTTTTTTATTTTAATATTAAATACATTGTTCTTTTTTTAATCCATTGGAGTATAAAAGGTGTTGCTTATTGTAGAAAATGGAAGGTAGGAAGAAAAAAAAATTTGTTATTGTATTCTAATCACTGTAAACAATATAAACTTTTCAATATATTCCATACTAAACTTTTTCAACATATTTATAAACATACCAACTTTTAAAAACTGGATTGTATTTTATGTAGAGTTCCATATACTCCACTTTCACCTGTATCACTATCACCAACACTTCCCCATATGAACATCTTTGCATAGACTCTTATTGTCCACATCACTAATAATTTCCTAATAAAGGGGTGTTAGAAGTAATATTACACTATCAAAAGTCACGGCAACTCCTTTAAAAATCTTTATACATAACAGGCAAATTATTTTCTTGAAAAGGTTCATCAATTTACACTCCTGAGGGCATTCTTCACCATTGCTCTTCTTTGACAATTTCATAGGCAAAAAATTGGTATGTGATTTTAATATGAATTTACTTGATGAATTTACTTGGTTAAAATGTTTTCTTATTTCTTGACCTCTTGTATTTCTTCTCACTTTCACTGAACTGTCTACCCACACCCTTTGTGCTTTTGGCTAATGAGTATTTTTAAAAAATATTTTTTAGCAAAGAGTAAATATACTAAAACTCCTGATGTAAGTTCCAAATACTTTTAGTTGTTTTTCTTTTAAGGTGGTTTATAATTTTCTAGCAGACTTTTTATTTTTTATGTAGTCAAATATATGATTTCTTATATTATCTTTCAGTATAGGCATAGCCCAGGGTGGGTCATAGTCCTCTTACTGGAGTCCTTTATAAATGGGATGAATATAGAGAGAAAAAACTATAGGCATAGAGAGGAAGCTAGAGGAAGCCAGAAGCTGGAGCAACAAAACCCAGAAGAGAAGGGAGAGACCAGCAGATGCCACTATGTGCCCGCCATGTGAGAGAGGAGTCCAGGATCATCACCAGCAGCTGGTCTTCAGGGAGAAAACACCACCTGATAATGCCTTGATTTCAAATTTTTTTTTTTTTAGCTTGCAAAGTAATAAATCCCCATTGTAGGAGACAACCCATTTCTGGTATATTGCATTTTGGCAGCCTAGCAACCTAAAGCAAAGATGATAAGGCCAAACTGAATCAGGGTGGTCCTTAATCCAGTGTAAATGGAGAGCTTGTGAACAGAGGAAATTAGACACAGCAGTGGTCAAAGCCAAAGGAGGAAACTGAAGGAGATGGCCATGTGACAGAGGCAGGAATAGAGTTATGGACTGTTGGCAAGCCAGAACTTTACCTGTACTTTGATTTCAGACTTCTGGTGCCTCCAAAGATACTGTGAGACAATAATTCCTATTGTATAAAACCAACCCATTTGCAGTATCTGTGGTAGTTGCCCTGGCAAACTAAGACAGGACCTTTGAACTACAGATGCTTTTGTAGTACACATGCTTTGTACTACATACACATATGCCTTTGTCCATGAGGTTTTCAACAGCTGTAATGTCAAATAGATCACTTTTTACCTCAGCCTTGTTACTCTGGCCCAGTGATATACAAACTGAAGAAGATCTTCCAAGGGATGTTCCAGAGAGAACAGATTTAAAAGAATTAATTCCAGATCCCTTGTTGTCCCATGATATATGAAATTCTCTTCATTGTCAAGCAAAGGAATAAAAGGATAGCTTACTGTAATAACTAATCAAGAGATACAAACCTTTGAGGTGTCTTATCTTTCTCTGTTTTATAAACATTTCTCTTAAGGGTGAGAAACAGGTTATTTTGGATCTCATGATTTTTTTTTTTCATATATGGTGGGGTGGACAGGTGGGAGTAATCCATTTAACAGAGTCACCTCCTGTTATCCTGATCACTGGTCAACAACCATAACATCACTCTTCGGGGAGTGTAATATGAAAGCAAAGCTAAAAGAACATC
>JAQZBX010034015.1:0-25154 GCA_029593785.1 Cabassous unicinctus
TTTATCTTTCTTAATATGACACCAATTAGAATTGATACCAAACAGTTTACCTTAGATAAAAAAAAAAAAACTTTCAAGGACAATAGAAGAATAATCATTGTTGAAAATGTGACAGAAAATAAATATGTGAAAAATAATTCACAATAATATACATTCATATTACATAAAGAAACCTGAAAATATCATAAAAAGAGAAAAAAATAAGAAATATACATATCAAGAAATTATGAAAGAAATATATAAAAGACTAATAAATTTATAGAAGTCATGAAATTTCATATTTAATCAATTTTAAATGATAAATACTGTGAGAAATCATCATTTTTCCAGATGGCTTAATAAATATTGGATGATTTACAAGTACTTGGTATTAAGAATTGTCCAATAGAAAGCAGACACTTTAACATTTGGTAGAAAAATATATATTTGAATTATTTTTTGATGATGTATTTTGGAATTGTAAATATTTAAATATATGCTGTAGAATATCTATGTTGAAACTAATACAATGAAATAGATATTTAACAGAAATGTTTTTTGAATTCATCTTTGAGAATTTTTTTGAAAAAAGGATAAGTGTAATAATTTCCAATGGCATTAAATATCCAACTTTCAGGGATTTGAAGAAAATGTTACCTTTGAAAGACAGAACATTTATATTTAGTTATCTAGAAAACAAATCTATGAAATATTACAAATAAGAATGAATGCATGGTATGTTCATCATCTTAATATTTCATTAGCATAAAAGGGGAATTTATTTCAACTTAATTTCAGTTCTGAACTATATAAAAATTTTAAAACAATGCCTTTTTCTATAATGAGGAAAATGTATGCAAGAAAGTAATTTTGAACACTGATATGCTTTTAACCATATATGTTATCACTAATTAGAGTTTTCCTTGACAGTAATGTTCAAAACTGCATTCTTTAAATGAGTGAATATCTATCACTTTAAGCTACCTATTTTTATTTTGAAAATGACCAAGATTTCTTTACACAGTACACTATTAATTTTTCTTTATGATGAATAGCAATCATTTTCATTAACTGAACATATCATGTAGCTTATTACAAAAGGAAATATATGTGGATATGAACAGTTTGGTGGCAGAACAGGCAATGTACAATGTAAAATAAAATTAACCAAATACATGATTTTTCAAAAATTTTTGCTCGAATTACAACAATGTTTTCATGACCAGAGTTGAACAGTCCATATGCAGGAAAAACCAATGTTATTGGGAAGAATAAGAATATATAGAAGGGGAAACAATCATAACTTGATTTCAATTGAAATAGTTGATATAGTCCTGTGAGTATTTGAACTGAGCCTTCTAAATCAATATAATGTGTTATCCAAAGATTGACCCAGTGTGCCTTGTTTTCTCTACTTATACCAAGAGAAAGTAATCAAATGACTTTTTTTTAAAGATTTGAATAGAAGGATAATGAACAATTCCAGCTACCAGGGGACTATAGTGGACTGATCAGTAGAAGTTTATCTCTCTTCTATGACATACTGAGATAACTATTTTAATATTACAATTTTTGTTGTTGTTTGGTACAAGATTTCAGGTTTTGTGATTGTGCTTAAAATTTCTTATTTTCCATTTTCTCTTCATCCATATATTTTATACACTGCTATGATCCATGCTGAATGAACATTTTTTTTTCCTATTTAAATAAGGAAATACTGTGTGTGATATATACACACCCACAAACACATGGCATTTTAGGAGGCTTACATTCCTCTCAATAACATTTTAGACATTTCTGACTATATTCCTAAGTACCCAGTCAGAAAATAAGGCTTTTTAAATATATAATAAACTATTTTTAAAGAGGTTTTAGATTACAGAAAAGTTACAATGAAAGTCTGATGGATTCCCATCTACCCATTTACTCCCCCACATCATTCCCTATTTTTTTAAATGTATGATTACAATTTGATACAATGTAACTGTAAAAGACACTCATTAAAAATGCACATATTAAAAATGACTCATTTGTGGTAAGGACCAACCTACCTACAGTAATAATCAAAAACATAAAATAAAACCATCATTGTGACATTTATCAGTACTTCACACATCTAAAAAATACAGAAGGAGGCAACTAACATTGTTATAACTTCTTTAAAGACAAAAACTTAAGCTCAAATCAGAATTAAGAGAAACTTCCAAATGTTCACATTTGCATGCATTTTTGGTTGAACTTTCAAAGATTGCACATATAACAAAACCACAACTTCAAATAAAAATGAATATTAAAAATATTTAAGCCTTGTGATAAACTTTCTCTATAGAAGAAAGGAAAACAGAGTGAACAGTAACAGCAGTATATTTCTAGGAAAGAAAGCAATCACTTATTCCCTTTGTCATAAAACAAAATTCAATGAGTCAACATTTTAATAACAACGACCAAGATATTTACTATTCAAATATTTTCTTTTCAAGTTCCATCCATGTTAATTAAATTTATAGATCAGAGACATTTTACTTAGAATTCTGTTTTTAAATATAAATCATAATTTACCAAAGCATAGTGCAAATACTATACAATAATGCTACTACCATTTAGATTTATATGCTTCATCTGAAAAACTTATCTTACAAATGGGAGTTTTGCCCTGTTTCTCCAGAATAAATCTCCCTATGACTAAAACTTTAAATGATATTTTAAAAAAGACAGATTTAAAAAATTCATACTCTGCATTTTCTTTCATTGGGCTTTGATAAAAACAGAGCCATCTGGGGCTGGAGCACCATCTTCCTTCTCAGTTACAGGCTTTACAGTCCCAGAAGCAGACACCATAATCACTGTTTATTTGTAGTGGTTGTCTTCTGATTCTCAACAATAGCTACACAAACACAGCAACAATCACATCTATTTCAAAGACATAATCAGGAATTGACTTTGGTGAGAAATATGTTACCTCTGCTGATGATTGACTCTTTTTCATCCTCTGTGCCACTTTCTGCTGCTCTTGGAGTGTTCTTGCCCAAGAAAAGTCTTTTTTCCATTATTTCAGGTTTCATTGAATAGATGTGAAGACCTACGAATTGCTTCATCCATTTTGTCCATCTGCTCTTTGTTGTTATGTTGTCTATTGTCTGTCTTATTGTTTACCCTCCCTAATTATCTTCATTTTTGAACTCTTCTCCAAATCTTTCACTCTTGTTTATTCCTTTCAGGTTGCAGCATGCCCTTTAGTATCTCTTGCAAATCTCTTTTGGTAGCATTCTATCAGGTTTGTTTGTGAAGACTTTGAACTCACCTTCATTTTGAAGGACATCTTTGCTGGATACAGAAGTCTTGGCTGGCAGATTTTCTTTTTCAGTACATTACATACATCATACCACTTTCTTCTCTCCTCCTTGTTTTCTGATGAGAGGTTGGCATTTAATCTTACCAAGTTTGTCTTTCTTTTCTACTGTCTTTTCCATTTCAGATGTTCTGCCTTTGAAACCACTAATTCTGTCTTCAAGTAATTCATTTCTGCTCTTATGTGCCTTTATGGTATTTTTAATTTCATAAATTGTGTCTTTCATTCCCATAAGGTCTGTTCTTTTCTTTGCAGGCTTGTAAATTGTTCTTTATGCTCTCCCAGTGTCTTCTTAATAAACTTTATTTCTTTAGTCATATTTTCTTTAAATTCTTTGACATTATTTAAGAGAATTATCTGACTCTCACTGATTAACTGTAATAAATCATGTATCTCTTCAGGATATTTGGTTTGCTCTTTTGCTTCTGCCATATCTTCCTGTTCATAGTATGGCTTATAATTTTTGGCTGTTATCTAAGCATTTGAATATGCTGTTGTATTTACAATGATGGCTAATTTCTTTCTGTTGCCTGTTTTTTTTTCAACAGCACATTTTTGATATTTGGTTCAACTTATTCTCAGTTTCTAAAATTGCCCAGCTTAAGGTTTCAAAATCAATATAAGGGCTCACTAGTAGAGTTTAGATTTTCTCCCAGGGATTGGATACAAAGAGTGTGAATTTTTTTCTATGCAGTTTTCAGACTAGACAGCAGATGGTGCTAATCAGTGTACCTCTCCATGGAGGTGTTTGAGACTTGGCTTTCCTGTGTTCCTGTATTGAATCTCCAGATCAGATATTCTAAGTGGGCCTAATTCACCAATGAAAAGCACCCCAGCCTCCCTTCCCTTTCCTTTTGAAACAGCTGATGGGGAAGAAGATGTCTGTACCCCTCTCAGCTGGCTACAGTAAGCCACGGCTTTTAACCCAACTTAATATCTGGAGGTCGGGGAAGGGAGCCCTTCTCAGCTGCAACAGATGCTTGATAACTCATGTTTGTCTTTTCAGTTTCTTCATCTCTCTGTCCCTCACTCTCCTGAGAGCTGTGTAACACTGTCATGGTCTGATGACCCCCAAAGTAGGTCATTTGGACAGCTTTTGACACTTTCTCCATTGTTCTTGTTAGAGCATTCAGCTCTGGCTGTTAGTTCATCACCATCTTTACACAGTCCTCAAAAATAATGCTTTTAACTCTAATTCATATTGTTTTCTGTAATTGGATATTAGTCTGGAAATCAGTAAATCTCTGAATTTTGACAAGGTTTCATAATGCTCTTAACACCTGCTAAGCAATAGAATTGCTTTCTCCTGCTGACAAATGTAAATTTTTGTCATCCAGACTTTTCAGTTCACCTTGATTTGTTTCTCATGTTGTGCCCACAGCAAATGTTACATTTTGTTATTTTTTAAACAATTGTTATTTTAATATGTTCAAACATGATGAGAATTATATTCCCTTTCTGAATTGTTTAACTTTATTACTAAGAAGTTTTAGATTACATAAAAGTTACTTAAAAAATACAGGGGATTCCCATATACCTCACCCCTTGTCACATTTCCCCCTATTAATACATCTTACATTGCCATGGTACATTTTTTTTACAAATGATGAACAGATATTGAAAAATCATCATGAAAAAAAAATTGAAAAAATATGCTCTATAATTTACATTATGTTTTACATTTTGCACTGTATAATATTACAGGTTTTGACAAAATATATAATGGACTGTATCCATCATTGCAATGTCATGCAGAAAAATTCCAATACCTTAAAAATCCCTATGTTCCCACTATGTTACCCTCCCCTTCCCCTCACAACTTCTGGTCACCATTATCTTTATAACAACATTACAAGTTCTTCTATTACTACAATAATAATAAGTGTACTTTGGCCTGTGTTTCTATTTCTCCCTTACATTTGCTCATTCCTCAATCTTAAGGTTTTTGTTATGCTGATTTCAGCTTTGCGTCTAATGGAGAGACAGCTTAGATCTTATGAGATAGTTGGAAATAACTATTTTGCTTGCAGTTGTATATACTGTTTGCCTTTTTGGATGGGGGTTGCCCATTATCAACATTTTGTTAGTTGTCCTTGTTCAGTCTGATAAACTTGAGAGTAGGTATTGGCTGCAACTCTGCTGATTTAGGACTCAAACAGGTATAAACAGACTGAAGATTTAAGTCTACCAATATTTATTATTAAAGTGCTAATTATGGGTTCAAATAAAAGGGGTAGAAGAAACATATGTAGAGAAATTATAAATGAGTCTGTTACTTTGAGAAAGTAGTTTATTATATATTCCATGATAAGGCCCACTGACAGGGTGCTTATTTCATGGGGTTGTGTGCATTGCCTAAATTGTCCAGATTTCTCTAGAGTCATTGGGAGAACCCATTTTGAAGCTTTCATTAGTGAGACAGTCATTGACATCTGCCTGAGAAGTGCATAATTGTAGCCTCTGGAATAATGTCCTGACTCACTTTGAAATTTCTTAGCCATAAAAATTATTTTGAATTTAATTTTCTTCTCTAGGTCAATGAGTTTTTCCAAATGCATTGCTGGTCAATGCATGGTAATAATACCTCAGTGCCAGGGATACTCATTGCCAGAAGTAATGCAGCATGCAGGGTGTAAGGTAGGGACTTTATTTGCATAGTTGGGCTTAGAAAGAGGCTGCCTTTGAGTACAAAGGATTTTTACAGGAGGCATCTCTTAAGCAATAGATATTATTAGCCCAAGTTTCAATTTCACAAGCATTAGTTTCAAAAGTACAAGCATTAATATAGTGGGTTTGGTGCATTCATTTGTTTTGTTTTGTTTTTCCTCTTAACTTTATTTTTAAAGAAGATTTAGGTTACAGAAATCTTACAAAGAAAATATAGGGAATTCCTGTATACACTACATCTTCCCTCTGCTACATTTTTCCCTATTACTATCTTACATAATTTTGGTTCATTTGTTACAACTGAAGAACAAATATTGAAGCATTGCTGCTAACGATGGTCATTAGTTTACATTATGGTTATACTTTGCATTTTACAGTTTTATATGTTCTGTCAGGATGTATAAAGGCTTGTATCCATCATTTCAAAATCGTGCAGAACATTTCCAAAGTCTAAAAATCACCTATGTTCCACCTATTCTTCCCTAACTGTCCCCTGAGAACCTATGGTAACTACTATCTTTCTATTAATGCTACAACTTCTTTTGTTTCTACAATATTAATAATTCTACTTTGGTCCATGAATTATATCTTATGTTCGTTCTTTTCTCAATCTTGAGGTTTTTGGGGTGGTGATGTCTGCCCTGCTTCACATTGAGAGGGAGCTCAGACCTATAGGGCAGATGGAAGAAATTGTTTTGCTTGCAACTATAGATACTTTTTGTTTTTAGGATGGGCATTGTCCATCATTATCATTTTGTTAGTTGTCCTGTGGGAGTTTGATGAATAGGAGGGTAGGTGTTGACCACAAATCTACCGAGGTTCAGCAATGAATCAGCATATGAAAAGCCCAAAAATTTAAGTCTCTTGGACATATATTTAATGGATATAGTGCTAATTATACGTATGTTCAAATCAAGGGGGTAGAAAAATAATCATTAGGGAAATTGTAAATGAATCCAACTCTGTCATATTGTGGACCTCAGTTATCAGGTATTCCAAGGTAAGGCCAACCAATAGGGTGCTGATTTAATGGTTTTGTGGCCTTGCTATAGTGTCATGATGTTTTGAAATCCCTTGAGGCACACCTATTTGAGGCTTTGTTTACTGTGACAGTTAGTGAGATCTGCCTGAAGGAAGCATAAGCATAACATCTGAAATGATCACCTGTCTAACTCTGAAATCTCTTAAAAGTAAAACTCTTTTATATTTATTTATTTTTCCTCTTTGATCAAGGTGTTTTTCTAAATGTATTGCTTGTTGGTGCTTGGTAATAATTCCTCAGTGCAAGGGAGTCTCGTCCTTGGGAGTCATGTCTCATGAGAGAGGAAAGTAAAGTTTTTTGGATGAGTTTGACTTAAAAAGGGGCCACATTAGAGTAACAAGGAGGTTTTTAGGAGGTAACTCTTAAGCAATAGATAGTATTGGGTGAAGTTTCAATTTTAAAAGCATAAGATTCATAAGTATAAGCATTAATATAGAGGGCTTGGTGTATTGGTGTGTTTCCTTTTGTAGGCACTGACTATGTACTCTGGAAATTCTTGCCACTCTTTGAAACAACATAGTGGAAAATTCATAGAATGGAAATTTAATATATTGTTGGTTATTGTGTTCATCTCATCCACTGAGATAATACCCCATGATGACATGAACACATTCGTATTTCATAGAAACATGCTCCATGTGCATACTTCCTCACACATTCCCCAGCACTCACATCCTGCACCAGTGACTATCCCCTGCCATAGTTTCCAAAAGAACACTCCCAGAATTGTATTCTCAACCACACTCCTCTTCTCTGCAGAGGTGACCTCTTCTCCCCTACAGTCCTCCTCCATCTCTATGATTTGACCAACCCATCCCCAACCCTACTCATGCTTACACTCCAATATTATCAATTCCTTTCAATTTGTTGCATCACCATCACCCTTGTCTGCGGCCAAACCTATCCCATCTACTTTATCATAGAATCTGCCCAGACTGAGCATCTGCTCACCAGTCTCTACTCCCTATCTCATGGTACCATATTCCAGAATCACTTAATTCTATTCCATTGGGTTGTTTGTCCTTATTGCAGTACCACACAGTTTTTATTAATGTATCTTTGTAGAAAGTTTTGAAATCAGGAAATATGAGTCCTAAAACTATTTTCTTCCTTTTCAAGAGGTTTGGGTTATCTGAGGACATTTGTGTTTCCAAAGTAATTTGAGATTATCTTTCACAGTTCTGCTTGAATTGTCAGCAGGATTATATTTTATGCAAATCACCTTAGATAACATTGGCATCTTAACAATATTAAATTTGGTTTCCCAAGCCATGATCACAGTATGAATTTCTATTTATATAGAGCTCCTTTAATTTCTTCCACCAATGCTTTGGAATTTTCATTACATATATCATTTATATTCTTGATTAAATGTATGTGTAGATAGTTTTACTCTTTTACATATTATTATATGTGGGATTGTTTCATTGATTTTCCCTTCAAACTATTCATTGCTGATTTAGAGAAACACAAATGATTTTATTGCATTGATCGTGTAACTTGTAATATTGTTAAATTAGTTTATTAGCTCTCAGTTTCTTTGCGGATTCTTTGGGATTTTATATACATAAGATTCTGGCATCTCTTAATAGAGATAATATTACTTCTTTTATCCAAGGCCACCACTGACATCCTGCACCAGTGACCTTCCCATGCTATAGTTGCCAAAGAACATTCCCACAATTGTATTCTCAACCACAATTCCCTTCTATGCAGATTTGTCCTGTTTCCTCCTTCAGCCCTTCCCCAGCTGATCCCTAGTGCATGCCTTTTATTTATTTTCTTCCCTAAATCATCTGGCTTGAACTTCCAGTAATATGTTAAATACTAGTGGTGAAAGCGGACATTTTTTTTCTTGTTCCTGATATTAATCTGTGGGAAAGCTTTAGGTCTTCAAATTTTTAATATAAAGTTTGCCATGGGTTTTTCATATATGCTAACTTTTAAAAAATACCATTTCTCTTGTTAACTTTCTTTGTGTGTTTTTTTTAATCAGAAATTGTGCTGGGTTTTGTCAAATGCCTTTTACATTTAAATATAGTTAATTACTTGTGTTTTTTTGTCTTTATTCTATTGTATATGGTCTATAATTGATTAACTTTCTTATGTTAAACCACTCTCATATACCTGGATAAATTCCATTTGATCTTGTAGTATAATTATCTCAACATGAACTTCAATATTGTTTGCTAATAAATATCCTAGTCTATGATTTTTGTTTTATGAATCAAAGAGTACCCTTGATGATTGTGCTTATCATCTCACCCTATGAGCTCTAGGAACTACTGGCCCCATTCAAATTTGTTGAACCATGGTTGCCCAATTTGGGAATTATCTTCACCTTGTCTCTGATGTGTATCTTGTACAACATGGCTCCTGTTATTCCATAAAACATTCATCCCCATTTAATTATCAAGCTTTTTTAATAGAGTAGCATCTTTTTTCCCTTAGAACTTGGCAAAAATGTAATATGACCTGTGGAATTCTCAAGGATTCTAGTGCTGTGCCCAAGGGTGCAATGCTGTATATTCCTGGATCTCCTGTTGATGATGGTCAGCTCAATTTGCATAATAAAACAGTTCAAATGTGACCACTTATTTTGATTTTTTAAAAATCTTTTATTCAACAGTCTGATGTGGCAGATCTGGCATTTCCATCCCACCTATCATAAGACAATGTGTTGGTTAGTTTACTATGTCAACTTGGAGAAGCTAAACACCTAATTCTTTATTAAAAGACTTTTCTAGATATTGCTGTGAATATTTTTCAGATGAAGTTTAAATCTACTTTCATTTGACTTTAAGTAAAACACATTACCCTAAGCAATATTTGTGGACCACAATCAATTGAATGCCTTTAGAACAAAACATGAAATTCCCTAGAGAAAAAGAAACTCTGCCAAAATACTACCACATCAATTCTTGCCTAAGATTCCAGTCTTCCTGCATGCACCATAAATTTAAGACTTGTGGGCTCCCACATTTGCCTGAGCCAATGCCTTCACATATTTCTAATAATACTATATATAGTATTATATATATATATATAATCTATATAATATATACTATATAATATATAATAAAATTTATTGGTTCTATTTATCTGCAGAAACATGATTGATGTTGATTAAGGGTATTTTTGGAGGAAAGTAATTTAAGAAATGGATTTTATCAAATTGTCTGGAGTTTCTATAATGGTTCTCTATTCTGATTTATTTTAATGTTATTAATGACTCATTTCTACCAGTATAAAAATACATAGATGTGCTTAGTGCCTGCAAATATGTGGCAATTATGATGCAAATATCACTGTTTGATACTCTTAAGTAACTTATAAAAGCTAAAGTTCTAGGTTCCCTTGTATTTAATACCTAAGAATATTTTTCAAAGCAAAGAGTCATGAGATTGGTAGGGTGAAAGAGAAACTTGGAGAGGAGAAGGATAACCTCAAATCTTAAAATTTCCATTGGAAATACAGCATAAATGGCATGAAATCTATATCTGCTGTAAAAGAAAACATAACCTGTAGTCATAGATTTGATACTTCTGAAAACCAAACTCAGACCTCCATTCATATGTGACTCACATACAATAAAAATGACTTTCCAAACTTACAGATATCTGCTGTTAAAGAGAGGGCATTGACTCAGAAGTAATGGGATCCTAAAAATCTGAATGGAAATATATGGAGAGATCCTGAAGGCTCACAATGTTTGATCAGGCTTAATTTATAAATAATATTGCATCCATCAAAATTGCCAAAACAAAGTTGACAAGCGTCAGCATTGCTGACATTGTGGAGCAAATGGAACTTGCCTGCAGGATGATGGCAGTTAAAATTGTATAACAAACTTGGAAAACATTATTGAGAGTTGTCTACACCACTGCAAAGAAAAGTAAGAACATAAACTTTCAAAATGAAGGTTATAGCAGATTTCATCAGGACAACCTTTAATTGACAGTGGCCAAGATGTGAGTAAAAAGTAATGTATAAATATACAAAAACACAAATACACACACACACACACTATGAAATAATATCAAGTAATAAAAGTGAAAAAGTTATGGGTATTAAAAATATGTAGGTTTAAAGTTGAGTGGAAGAGGTAAGAAACACACAATTTTCTATTAATATGAAATTTTAGAATAGCCTGAATAAAAACATATTGATAAAAATTATACCTATAATTGCAAATTTTACAAAGTCAGTGTGATTCACTGGAAAAGAGCATGTGGATTATTTCTAGGGCAAAGAAAAACCTTCTGTCTTTTGACAGTCTATGTGAGTTATTTTGAGTATATATACTTCTCAATACCAGTTAATAGTGTGTTTCTGATGTGAGCTGCTTAATGAGGGCAAATTATACTTCAATGTTAACAGTCAGTAATTAATCCTCAAAATTGAATAACTACTTAAATCTTTGAATACATATTTAGAGATGTATGTTGTTGAACATTTTATAAAGTCAGTGTGATTTACAGATTCTTTATTCTTCCACTAATAGATTTGACAGTGACATTTTAGCAAATGAGAATAAACATAGAAATTTATATACATTTTCAAAAATAAGATAAATTATTTGTGGGCATTATATGTACAATATTATGCATTAGCTCTGAGAAAACCCACGCAATCACTTAGGATAAGTTAGAAAGTGTGATACATCAATCTTACTCATGAATTAAGGCAATCCACTGATCTATACAGTTCATTAAATCTTCCTTGACTTCAGTGTTCTTCAGACTGTAGATGAGGAGATTTAGCGCACGGGTGATGATAATATGAAAATGTGACATAATCTTATCATGGCGAACAGACATGTTGGATTTTGGCCTCATGTATATAAATATAGCCATTCCATAAAATAGTCTTACCACAGCCAAAGGGGATGAGTTAGTGGCAAAAGCCTTCCTGTGGGATTCTGTGAATCACATGAGAAGAAGAGCAGCAAGGATTAGACTATAGGTGGTCAGGATGAAGGAAAAAGTTACCAGGAGAATTAACACACAGCAGGTATACATGGCATACCCATAGACAGCTGTGTCAGCACAATCCAAGCACATAAGCTTGAGGGCCTCACAGAAAAATGATCAAGCTCATGTGATTTACAAAATTGGAAGTTTAGCATAGAAACAGCCTGCATAAGCCCATCAGCAACTCCTAGAAACCAATACCCCAAAGTCATTCTCAGGCATAATTGCCATCTTGTGAGGATGGGATATCTCAGGGGATGACATACAGTCACATAACAGTCACAGGACATGGCTGCCAAGAGGAAGCATTCTCCATCACCCAGCATGAGGAAATCTGTAATACACAGCCAGCAGGAGTGATGCAATTCTTATTAGTAAAGTAGTCAGCAGGCATTTGCAGCACAATGATGCAAATCAGCATCACATCCATGAGGGATATTTGACTCAGAAGAAAGTACATGGGTGTGTGAAGCCTGTGGTCCTGGTGAATGAGAAGGATCATGAGGGCATTGCCTAATAAGGAGATGAAGACAATTGTCAGCAGAGCTGTGCCCCTGAGTGGTTAAAGAGACCTAGATTAATAAAATCTGATTTGTGGTTTCATTTTCCATGATTCAACAAGAACAACACTGTTAACATTTGTGCTGAATATATATTAACAAATAAAAAAAATAAAAATTAAAAGGAGAGAGTTTTCAACCTTTAAAATACTTTGTTGCAATTACATGTCTTGAGAAATCAGTATGAATATAATGAAATTGATCTTTCAATTACTATTTATAAAATGTTTTCATACTTCCAAATTTTCCATGAGAAGTAATTTTCAGCTTGAGTAGTAATTAAATAATACAGTGAGTAAAAGGAATAGTTCTTGTTAAACTCCCACTATTATATAAGTGTTATTTACCTGTATCAGGTAACAAACTAAATGCACGAGAAAGAATGATTCACAGAATTACTCCTTTATAGTTTCCCTTGCCTTACATGATGTATAGTTAATATTCTTAGAAAAAAATAATTCAGTATTTTGACTGATGGACCATGTGCAGGGAGGAATTATTTGAGTCTGACTCTGTCACTCTCAGGAGCACAGATTCCAAAGAGGAGCCTACCAATAAGGCATCAATCTCTGGGTCTATCCCCACTTATATAGGACCTGGGTGTCTCCAGAGCCCTCAGGATCCCCTCTGTGTGAGGTGATATCCACTTTGGTGTTCTATGAGATCCTACTGAGTTGTGCATAAGCATTACCTCTGGGATGACCTCCCGACTCTCTTTGAAGTCTCTTAGCCACATGAACTCATTTCTCTTTATCCTTTCCCCCTTTTATTCAAGGTATTTTTCCAATCATGTTGCCAGTGGGCACTTGGTATTAATCCCTCATTGCTAGGGAGGCTCATCCCCAGGAGCCATGTCCCACTTGGGGGGAAGGTAACACATTCATATGCTGAGTTTGGCTTAGAGAGAGGCCACATTTGAGCAACAAGGAGGCTCTCAGATGGCAACCCTTAGGCACCCCATAACAGTAGGCTAAGTTTCAATTACAAGAGCAAAGACTCATAAGGCTAGTCCTCAATAACAAGAACCCATCAGTAGGCCATCCTCTTTTGCCAGACACTGCCTCTGCACTCAGGGGACCACTGCTGCTCCCTTGGAGAATGTGGCAGAGTTCTCCAGGCTGGGAATTCAGAGTCCCTCATTTATTGAGTGATTGTCTACCCTCTGTGACCATGTCCCATCCCTTGACTTACTCCAATGAATCCCCCATCACAGACACCCCCCACCAATGAACTTCTGCAGGCACCATTGTAACCCTTCTGTGATCCAAACCTTCCCTGAACATGAAGCCCATATAATAACAAAATAGAAATAATAGGAAAAAGAAATAATAATGATAAGCTTAAATGCAAGAGATAAGTACATGGAAGCTCAGAAGAAGAAAAAAGAAACTAAACTAAAAATAAAATATAATTAGTGGATTGGGACATTCAAAAAAATGGGAAAAAAAAAAGTCCATTTTTAAAAAAAATTGTTCTTTTTTCCTTTTTATCACTGTATTATCGGATGTCCAGTGTACCATGACACCTTCCCCCTCTCATTCCCCAGTGTCTCCAAAATTTTCATTTAATTTTCAAAGAAGTTTTAGGTCATGCAGAGTCACACATGGAATACTAAAGACTCCCACATACCCAACCTCCCTCCCCCTTCCCCAACCCATATTAAAACCTTTTATTTTTTATGGATGTTAGCATTGTTATAACTATTATACAGATAGTAAAGTATAGCAACTAAGCATTGTTGATGATTTACAGTATAGTTTACAATTTAGACTGTACAGTTTAATAATTTTTAATGATATTTACCATGTCCTGTGTCCATTACTGTAAGATAATGAAAAACATACAAAAACATACAAAATAACAAAGTACCAGATAGGGGAATCTTATGAGGAGGCTTCTAATACCATACATTTTCTATTTTAACGTTTCTGAGTTTTCTTCAGTGACATAAAAAACTAGTTTAGACCTAAGAAGAGTCCACATAAATATCACAGAGCCCCAGTGGGAATAGGATACCACAGATAATTTATAATGATTTTTACTTGCATTTTTTGTTGAACTCTTTCTTATAAGTATGTTTTGGGTGACTCCTGTTCCCCACTGTCTTAAGATTCCCAAACAGTGAGGCTGCATAGGCAGTACAATGGCAAAAGTACTTAATTTTCTCCAGTTTGTATAGTTTCAGGCATAAGCAACAATAAATTATTACTTCCCCTTTTGAGCTGTAGGGTGGCTGGCCCTTTAACTTGTATTCTCAAAGCCTGCATTGTTCCTGCTATTAGCATCTTAACCTATGGTACTGAGCTTAATTGGGTTAGGGTTTAATACAGCCTCTCAGTCCATTGTTGTAAAGATCTATTATCACCTTTTATTTGTTCCTTTAAAAGGTCATTCATCCTTTCTATAAGACCTGCACCAGTGGGGTTATAAGGTAGATGCAAAGTCCAAACAATATCTTAACATATAGCCCAAAACTGACTGAGGTGACTGGTAAATGGAGTTCCTTGTTCACTGCCAATTTGGACTGTTATCCCAAAAGTCACTTACTTTTTCTGGGCAGTGGTTGGCCTTTCCTACTGAGAAGTTAAACAAGAGTCCTGACTCAGTGTCTGCAGCAGTGAAGACATATCTAACCCTTTCCAAGAGCCTGAGGGGACTGATGTAATCCACTTGCCATTATGCAACTGGAGTTTGTGCTCAGTCAACATGGCCCAACCAGTGAGGTAATCACAATTGTCAGAGTGAGCACAAAGGACACTCTTGGGTAATGTTCAAAAGTTGCTCTTGAGTGACAGACAGCTGGAACTGCTGGGCTAGGAGCCACAGGGTCTGGTAGCCATGATATCTGCATTTCCTGTAGCACCACCCTGCCAATTCCTGGGTCTCTGGATAGGATCTAGAACTTCATAAGAGCATCTGCCTCAACATTCCTAAGAAGAGTGTTAGAGGAGTGGGAAGACACATGATAGACTGTTACTTGTCATGGCTGGCAGGAATCCAAGATGTCTTTTCACAGATCTCTCCCCCACAGAGTGCAGCACATGACAGTTCTCATTTTTGTCTTGTTTCTAGTATCTGCAATCCACCTCTGGATAAGGATGGCAGTCTTCAGAGTGACCATACACTATTTAATTAAGTCCTCCATTTGCAGCAAGGTATAGTGTGCTACACATTGTTGCTTTTCTAAGGGACCATATTGTAATTTGACTCCTGGACACAATTATAACAAAAGCCCAAGAGGAACTCCCTTAGAATGTTGCCTTTGCCACAAACCTCACCAAAGCTAATATCAATACCGGCCACATCCAATTCACAGAGCAAGTTAGGGTCCACCCCCCCTTACTACTCGAGGCTGTGCTTTGTCCTCTTTGCTTCTTTAAAAGCAGCCTGCTGTGGGTCCTTCTACTCTCATGTACAACCTTTCCTAATTAACCCATACAATGGCTTACTATCTGAGCTAAATGATAGGTGAAGGGTCTCCAGTACCCCAAATAAAACAGAAAAGTCAATAATTGTTTTGGGTTTATGGTGTAGGAAAACCTAGTACTTTATCAACTACAGCAGAGAGAATAGTTTTTGCCTTACCTGACCAAACAACACCTAAGAATTTGATAGAACAGCCAGGAACTTGCAGCTTGTCCCAATTGATTTCTCATCCCCAGCTTTAAGATGATATACTATTGTCTCTGTTGCTTCATTTTATTCTGAAAGATAATTACTGGTTAACATAATATCATCAATATAATGAAAAGGGTTACAGCCACAGGTTTCTTCCATGCAGCCAGATTCTTTGGACCACCCAGTACCGATGGTAGGGTTATGCATATAGCCTTGGAGAAGCACTATAAAAGTCCATTGTTGACCTTCCAACATGAAGGTGAGTGCAGGCTGGCTTGAAGTGTCCAAGGAGATACTAAAGAATTAGCTAGATCTAAGACAAAGTGATAGTGAAATAACTGATTACTAATTTCTTGCAATAAACCAGCAATGTTTAGGACTGCTGCATACAGTAGTGATTTTGCTTTAGTTAATTCACAATAATCTACTGTCATGTACCACCCCACAGGAACCCTAGATGGCCACTCCTTTTATGTAGCCACAGGACAGCCTTTTTCATTGAGGTGGGGCAAAACAGAAGAATTCAAGTCAAAGCATCAATCTCTAACCTCTTGATTTTCAGGCAGAGAAATGGTTTCTATGACATAACATTTTAAAAAGAACTAAAACCATGATTGTAGCAGTTTGGTGTTATTTATGAATTCCAAAATTAGATGTTAGATTATGTTTATAAACTGCTCTGTTCCTGTGTATGATTAAATTATAATTAGGGCTTAGACTGGGCCACATCACTGGGGCATTTAGTCCCTGCCCCTTGGTGAGTGGGGACTCATAGATAAAAGACATGGTAAAGGACAGAGTTGGAGTTTTTGATGCTGGAGTTTTTTTTACGAGCTGGAGCCCTGGGAAGCAAGCACGCAGAGGAGCTTTGTTGTGAAGAAAGATAAAAGGCCAAGGGAAGGGAAGAAAGCCATTCACCTGATAAGTCTACAGCTGGCTTTGTGGAGTTAAAAGAGATGCTGAGCCCAGAGGGAAGCAAGCCCCAGGAAGAGAGAAACCCAGAAAGCCTGAATCCTGACAGACATTGGCAGCCATTTTGTTCCAACACGTGGTAATACACCTTGATGAGGGAAATAACTTATGCTTTATGGCCTGGTAATTGTAAGCTTCTACCCCAAATAAATACCATTTATAAAAACTGACTGACTTTTGGTATTTTGCATCAGTGTCCGTTTGGCTGACTAATACAATGATTAACAACATTGTAATGTTATCTAAAATTATGCAGAAAACATTATTAAATCTCTAGGAATTTTACACTATCTTTAAGTATTTATGTGAACATTTTACCCATACAACTTTAATAACAGAAGGTTAGAAAATCTTTTTCTTAATTTTATAAAACTTTCTAAATAATTTTCATTCACCTTATATCAAATGCATTTAAATATTTTTGTTTCTTCACTTTTTTCAAGGTGAAAGAACAAATTTTTTGCAACAATTTGAATTAAAATGATACATTTTATTGTTTGGCTTTGAGAAAGCAAAGTATTAAAAAGTTGTTAGATTTGAGTATTATGTTCTTTTGAAAGTGAGATGACTTGTTTTCCTTAAACCACCAAGGTAACAATAAGGATAAAGTACAAGAAGCTATTTTTATAAAACTCTTTCTGCTTTGTATACTGATTAGTCAGGAGGATACTCATTATAAGCTTCTACTAAAACAGACTAATGATTTTGAAATTTTGTCAGTTTAACAGAGAAAGAGAATATATTTTGCATCAGTATATTATTTAATACTAAGGCTTTTAAAATTTATAGCTAGACAAATAAAATCTTACTCAACTTTGACCACAAAAATTATTTTTCCATGAACTTTCTGCATTTTCTGTATCCATTCAGCCTTTGTCCACATTTTACTCTTTCTTAATAAACAGTTAATCTTAGGACAAAATGACTATCTTTATCCTTAGTAATAATAAAATATTATATATACATTCCAAAATTAAGTTCCAAAATGATTTTGTAAAAACTGTTTTCCAGCAAACCTTTTTCAACATTCACTTACCATCACCACTAAAAAATTTGAGAGAATAATGATTCAATTTGGTTATATGGAAACACAACTTCTCTTGATTCAAATACCTACTAGAATGCAATATAGAAAACTGATAGCTCATAGGGGATCTTTTTCAGAAATATATGCTTTCTTTAGCTTACTATTTTATCAGTTCTTCAGAGAAATATATTGAAACATTTACAAGGACAGTTTTCTGAAATAGTATTTGAGAATCAAGTTGGCAGGGGAAGCTTGTTGCCATCAGGACTAAGCCATGATTTAATAGCAGGCTTAAAATAGCAGCCAGCATTTTTCTATTTTTTTCTTTTCCTTTTACTTTCATAGAATTGTCCAGTTTAAAAGTTACTAAACTTTAACAGCACCAATTTTAATAATGTGCATATCCAGATCTAATTAGAATTAACATATAAACAGAACAGAGTACATTAAAGTTGCTAACATATTTTTTTCTTCTCCATGAGTAAACCTAATTCCATCAACCCCCACTAACCCACAGTCACACTACCTACATGGCAAGTGGTTTTCAGAGTTGTTGCCAGAATGTTTGCCCTATCTCAGTTAACACTCCACTAGAATATTTTCTTACAAGCATGGTTTCACTGACAAATGCCCAGTTTAGCACTTCTGCTTGTGTGGGATATTGCACCTGTGATTTAGCCTTCCTTTGCACAAGTGGTTTAACAAGCTTTAAAGATTATTCTATAGTTTCTACATCTGAATCACCACCTCTTTCTTTCCAGGAATTCCAGGTGTTAAGATCCTAAACCTTCTTACCTAGTTGCTCAGAGATGCCTGTCACTAAGGCAGAGGTGGAAGTCCACAAATCCCTTTCTAGTTGTAACTCTTCCCTCAAATGTTAGATTTCTTTCTCTTCCTTGAGACAATGTGCTGTAGCTAATTGGACCACCAATAGCAACAGCCAGCTGTGGCAACATGCCTGCTCTCTTTACTAAACTTCATAATCTTTAGTTCTTGCAGCATGCACTGTACTCCCATCAGTGTTTTCAAAGCATCCCTGTACTCAGACAGATTTCCACACCAGTCAAGCAAGTAGGCAAGACCATATTCTCTCAGAGGCCCACAATCATCTGCTCCCTAGTTGCCAGGAAGGTAGCCACTCTTCCAAACATGGGTGTTATAGGCCATCTCAGGATTTTCCCCAGTGATTCTCCCTTCCCAGAGCTCATGCCCACCACTGTAGGTGGTCCTTCAGTCTCCTGGCTGTTGCTCACCAATTGTTCAAACCCAACTTTGAAGGGCACAATTTAGGGCAGGCAAAAGACCAAAGAGTGCACCAGGCAAATGTTTAAACATGATAATTTTTGGGAATTATGAACAGAAGGCTCTTTGTTGGTGGTCAGTCAAAGAATGAAGATAGCACTCTGCAAAGAGATGTGAAAATCAGGAGTGATTATAAGGGGTTTCAGAACAAAGACACTCCATAGGGTATGAGGACAGAGTTTTTGCAAGAGTTACATGAGGCACACAAATAGAGTGTTTGATGATGTAATAAACGGAAGGGAGTATACAACATTCAGAAGATGAAAGTTTGCAGTACCATCTGTGCATTCTTCCCTTTTGGGAGGCTAGTTACATTTTTACTAGTGAGTGTCCAGGATACACTGGTGGCTACATGCTTCATGCTGTGTTTCAATTAAGGGGGACATCCCAGGACCCTGGGATACCACAATAGTGGAGAATGTGTATGAAAATTTCATTGCTTTAATATTTAAAATTACTCTTTTCACCATCTTCATTTTCTATTACCTCTTGTCTCCTGTTTTTTTTTTTTTTATATTCTCTGAAACAACCCTACTTCAATGAATGGTGGATGAGGATACAAACATCATCATAGAAATGTGATTTTTGGAGCATCTAAATAAAATTCAACTTGTTCAGTTTGAAATTCAAAATTAACCCTACTTATGACATTTTGTTTACAAAGAAACACATTTTATTGCCTTGTAATTCAGTCTGCAGACATGCATATTTATTCATTACGAGGAATGTCCTCCAATTGCTACCCACTTGCTAAAATGAATTAAATATAACTTTCACACAGATTCAGTAAGTATGAATTTCTTTGCATAGACATTATTTTCCTATTCCTCAAAGTCATTAGTGAAAATAAAGCACTACATAAGTGTTTCAAATTATATTTAAAAATATTTATATCATATAGTTACATAATATATCTATATCATATAGTTATAAAATGCAATGATTTTTCAAAATAGTCTCTTTATTAGAAGATGACATAACATGAATTTCCAATATTTCAAGAGAATCATTTTAGACCATACATACCTAGAAGGAAAGATGCTTAATCTAGAGGGATATCCTCTAGAGTCTAGACAATGCAAAGGTTTTTCACTGAAACAAACATTTTATTGCTGTGCTTTCACAATTGACCAAAAATAATTTCAAAGAAAGATCCCTATTGATCAGAAATTAAGATTTGTGCCCTTAGATCTTGCCTGATCATTTATATGCTACAGCAAGAATGAGAAATTTCCATAGAAGCCACCTTTTTGCCTTTTTGGAAATTCTATAATAATCTCAAATTGGACAGTAAATATGCTAATATTAAGATACTCTCCACTAAAGAGTCATTTACTTTGCGTCAATTCATCTCTCTTCAGCTATCAAAATAGCATAATATCTTGGGCTTTCTTGAAAATGACCTCTTTTACTCAAAAATGAAGAATATTTACCTGAAAGCCAGGTAAAATGTCAAGTTTCCTGTAAGGGTTTACTATATATTAGCTTCACAAAGTGAACATAAATTCCATAAAATTAGCTCATTATACTTGAATCTTCAGGTCATAAATAAGAATTATTTTGCATTAACATCAGTTATCTAAAATTTACTGTATTGGAATATGAGTTACATAAAATTAGAATCAGATGGTCCAGAAGTGTGCATTCTGCAGTCTAGACAAAGCATATTCTTCAATGCATCCTTGCATGTAATTCTATGCATGAGTTCTCACCAAGATTTTTACTAAAGAAGAGGCCAAAAGTAAATACTTATTTATATAGTTTACTTAATTAGGAATTAGCAATATTATATAATATTTAAATATATTTCTGTAATTTAGAATGGCTTAGATTTGTGAACATAAAATTTGTTTAGATGTAAAGAGGTCTAGACAATTCAGTGTATATTTGGGTGTTCATGTGATTGTTTTTGAGTTTTATATCTTATAATCCATGAAATTCCACAATGAATAGTTGGCATTATTAATAGACAAATAGATAAGCAAGTAGATGGTTAGTTTGATAGAATATATAGAAAATGATTATTAGAGAACTTGAATTTTGGTTCAGAATGTGGTGGATATGTTTTTCTTCATTGCATAAGTAAACTGAAGAGAATTTGAGGTCAAAACTAGATCCAGCTCTAGCTTTTTCACTACCTAGATATTAGTGATTTTAATCTTTGAGCCTGTGTTTTATGAGCAAGATAGATATAAAAAATATTGGGGTTTACAAGATATGCATGAGATTATATATACTGACTATTTAACTGATGTCTGAGCAGGAGTCATCACTGAACTGTGACCTTTGCCATTTTCATCATCACCACTGTCATAGCCATCACCATAATCACCACTGTTTTTATTCACAAACTTATCATCCAATAAGATTGTACAGTGATGTAGGTTTCAAAATTTCCTCATGCATTACTCCCATTTTATCCTCACAAAAGCTCTTAGAGGTTGCTAGTGCAGATATAATGATTATTTCACTGAAAGTATAGTGATATGTGCAGGAAGTACAAATAACAATTAAAATTAAATGCAATATGTAAGACTGCTTTACAAAATATACATACAAATATACTAAAGAGAAGGAAAAAGAATAGTAGCTATGTTTTGCAGGGGAAGTACAGAGAGAGATGAGAGTTTTGTTTGTTTTTGGTTAATTATTTTTATTGGAATAATGAATGTGCTCTAAGA
Organism: Cabassous unicinctus; assembly: GCA_029593785.1. Taxonomy (NCBI): domain Eukaryota; kingdom Metazoa; phylum Chordata; class Mammalia; order Cingulata; family Chlamyphoridae; genus Cabassous; species Cabassous unicinctus. Next base: position 22,171 of record JAQZBX010034015.1, read on the forward strand.
ATGATTGAAGTGATGAATGCACAAATATGTGATTAAACCAAATACCATTGATTGTAAAGTTGGATTGAGTCATGCTTTATTAATATGCATCAATGAAATTGAGGTGTTTTAAAAAATCAAATGCTAAAAAGATAAAACTCAATAATTTGGTGCAATTTGTGTTTAGTGATATGTGAATGACCATTAAACACTCACTAGTCCTATATTTGCCTTCACTATTTCAAAAGAAATCTTTTAAATTTAGAAAAATTCATTTCTCCACAGACAGGTAATTTTAGCCATTCCTGTTTTATATTTATTTTTATGGATAAAATGAAATATTTTATTCTTAAGAATAAAGATCAAATCATGTAGCCTGAAAAAAAAACCATGAAAATGATTTTAAAAGAAAAATTGTTGCTTGACAAACTGGAAATTCAGAGACAGCAGGATTAGAAAGAAGGCAAGATTCACAGTTCTATTCCTTTTTATACTTAAAATAGATCTAAACTTTTTTTCTTAATTTTTGATCCTATAAAAAGAGTATTTCTAAGTTATTATAAAAATGATTTAGTGTGACATTCTTAAATAGAACTTTCTGCAATGATGGAGATGCTCTATATCTGGACTGCCAAATGCAGTAGACAATAGGCTCATAGAAAATTTGAAATGTGTTCGGTACCACCAAGGCTTTTAATTTTTAATTTTAATTAATTGAATTTAAATTGCCACTTTTACCTTGTAGTTATGTATTAGACAGCATAGATTTGGCACAATAAAATTAACATTTTAAAGTGCTTACTTTTTAAGTTTATGATAAAAACTTAAGAGTGTAACATCTTTGGAAGAAGGAGCTTTTATCAGAAATGAACTGAATACCAAAGACTCAGCCCAAGACACATCTGCAGGATTCTTTCTCCTGGAACTTTTTTTGTGGTAAAATTTGGGATAAAGTATGCTGGAGTTCATTCTTTCTAGATCATGTAGTGAAATTGTTTTTCTAGCCTAGACACCTTAATCCAGGTTTGTTTTATATTTAAAGAAGTTCCATTTTTATATTATCATTGTATTAGTCAGCCAAAAAGAGTGTTGATGCAAAGTACCAGAAATCTGTTGACTTTTATAAAGAGTATTTATTTGGGGTAAAACCTTACAGTTACAAAGCCCTGAATAGTCCAACTCAAGGTACCATACAAAGTACTTCCTCAGCCAAAGTCTGTTGCCACATGTTGAATCAAGCTGTCAGACTATGTCCTGGAGAGTTCAGCTTTCCTCTTTCCTCTCAAGGCTCTGTGGTCCCAGTTTCTTCAAATCTCAACTGTAGGTTGGCATGGGGCTCATCTCTCATCCTCTGAGGCACATTTATTTCTGAGCTCAACTGCTCTGTTCTCTTCACAAGGTCAGCTGCATGCAATCATGTTGATGGCTCATCTCTCACCAGGGCTCCAGTGTCAAAACCAAGTTCTTTCCTCTGCCATGAATCTTTCTGTGCATCTACTTTTCTGTGTGAGTGTCTGACCAACAAGGGGGTGGGGACTCAATGTCCTGCCAGTGTGGATGATTCAAAGCCATAATCTTAATCAAGTAAATGTAACCTATGAATTTAATACAATCAAAGGGTATCATCCCAGAAGAACCAACCAGTTTACAAACATATCAATATCTCTTTTTGGAATTCATAAATAATATCAAACTTCCACAGTCATATAAATTTAGAAACACAGATGTACTGTTTATAATATCCAGGTATTTAATTAGAAAGTGATAATTGATATAAGGTAAATAGCAAGTAAGAAGTAGCAATAACTTGCCATTGGACGCCATGTACTACAATTCAATACTAAGCAGAAAAATAAATGCAAGTAGATAAATAGAAAATACTCCTCTAAACAAATCATTATCGGACATTGGAACCCTTAAGTTTTCATGTATCCCCTTCATTTTCTGCATCATTCTGAATGAACCAGTTAAATCTTACTACAGTTGAGTCTCTCTTTGAGTGTGCTGTTTGACTTTAAAATCCAGATACCTCACGTATGAGTTAGCTCCAAATCATTTTTTTTGTCTTCAGTTCATATTCTAAGATTTCGGCTGTATACTGTTGAAAAAAATGCAACTGATGCTCCTCCAACTGCACTTCAAACTTTCAATTCTGTGCTGCATCAACTTTTATGCTACTCATTTCTTAAAATGATCACATAAAATCCAGAATCATTTCAAGTTAAAGAGTAATCCACATTTCCAAAGGGCCAATACAAAGGAAAAATACATATGTGATCACATCACATGCCTACATGAAAACATTTATCTTCCTGGAGAATACAAATCTGTGGTACTAGCACGGTATGAAAACATTCTGAGTAGGCTGTACCCTTTTTCCCATCTCCAAAGGATTCTTCACAGGCTCAAAACACAGTACATTTCCTCTTCTTTTATAATTCTTGTTTAACCTTCAAGATCTCCTTAAATAAGATTGTTTCCTACAAATTTCTTGTACTTACATGATGGCCAAACATTTTTTTCTTATATTTGAAGTTCCATTTTATTTCATATAAACTTTGTTATTTAGTTGATTACGGACTTTGATGGTTATTTTTCAAGTTCCTATGTTTTTATATATATGCATTTGTTGACAGAAAGCTGTGCTTTATTCACCATAAATTCCAGGAATTAGGTCATAGATAAAATCAACCATTAATTGTGTTTTCAATATCACTACTTTTTGCCATCATTTCATGCTCAGTTATTCAGAATCTCACTAGTTATTTCAAAAAGTGTGTAATCATATATTTCAGGTTTAAAAAGTTCTTCATGTCTTTAAAAATATACAATTGTTCATGAAGCACTTTTATTTTTAATTTTAAGAATATATCTATATAGTGTTATATATATATAATTTGTGAGTTTGTGCATATAATTTTAAACTACTTTCATTAAATAAAATTTTCCTCTTTTTTCATCTTTTATTTTGATGTTTAAAGAGATCCCTGAATTTATCAAGGCTT